>PVKA01002335.1:0-126915 GCA_004027165.1 Ctenomys sociabilis
AAAAAAAAAAAAGATTGCAACTAGGAGTTCAACTTTTGAAGAGAATGCTTAGAGTAAATTCTACCTACTCTATCCTTTCAAAATCATATTATCCATTTTATTTTTACCTTGGAAACTAATTTTTTTCAGCCACACTATGAAGCTAAAGGATTTTTGGCTTTTGTTTTTTTCCTTTTCTACTTATTTTTTCTGTGTTTACTCTTGCTTTCACTGTTAAGTAAAACACATCTTATTATTATCATTTTTTAGAGTGAAGTTTGTACATTTTGGCTCATGACTAGCCAAGAACATTGATGACAACAGCTCATTTCCAATGCCATCAAGAAATACCCTAGAGTTTATTTTTTTAACTACAAGTCTCAATACATCTACCAAATTACTGCATACCTTTTCAAATAAGCAATAGTGCATCAATACATGATTTCCCCAGGGACTGAGCTGCATACACCAAAAAGATTATTTTCAATTTGAGAGATTAGAGAAGGAACAATGTTAATTTACCAAAAATAACAAGATATGTCACATTTGGAGCTTAATATCCGTTAGATGTAAAGTTTGCATATAAAGATGATCTTCAGTGCATGAGTTGATGAGTTTTGCTTGTATCTCCTTGAATGAACACAACTTCAATCAAGATAATGAACTTTTCTGCTCTGTGCTAATTTCCGATTAATTCTTAAACCCATAGCAACTGCTGCTCTGATCTAGATCACTACATATTGATTTTTGAACAATTTTGGATGTCATATGAATGGAATTACATAACATCTACTGTGTGTACTGGCTTCTTTTGATAAACAAAGTTATGCGATTAACCGCATCATTACATATTATTAATATTTCTCAATATTATTCATTATATAAATGTGCCATGGCTTTTGTTCATTTCAGATTCCTTTCAATGGACATGTGGGCTTTTTTCAGTATGATTGTTACATGAACAGCTGCCTGAGCAATTTTTTTCATTTTTCTTAAGTAAATATGTACATGTGGAACTGGTGTGTCACAGTAGATGAATACATAACACCATCAAAACTGCCACACTTAACCTTAGAAAAATTGTCCAGCTTTGAGCCTCATTTTCATAATAATGTGACAGTTTTGAGGCTGCATCTATGGCCTTACCCATAGTATTTCTCCACTCAGTTAGAAACTTCTGGTTTGAATTTCAGCTTTTTTAAAAATTTTATTTTATTTTTTTGAGAGACAAATATCAATGAGACAGTTCTAAAGCTAATTAATAGGGTAGTTTAAATAATTAATACATTTTACACTGTTATCTTCCTAGTGGTTATCCATAGTACAAGAGACAGACAGGATGTCCTGTCCAAACATTATTACTACCAGTCTTTCTTCTCATAAAATTAAGAAAATGTGACTGCATAGCTATCCTAACTATTCTGTATATACAAATACAGAATGGTCTTTCCTTTATATTCCCTTTTTTATTTAGACCTGTCAGAGATGGGTATTCTGTTGACATTCAAATATTATAGGTGCTTGAATTCAGCAAAATACTCCAACACAGTCCAGCAGTCTGCAGTAGTAGTGAGTTATCCACAGAAGTTGTTGACTAGAGCCTTTTACAGCACAACATATTAATATGGCTTTACTTTATATACCTCATTTTTATACTTTTCTACTGAATGGTTAAGACCATGATAAAGCATGACCTATATGACATGAAATGTAACTTTTGTATCTGACAAAGTCAGTCAAGTCCCCTCAGGGTTTATCCTATAACCTGGTAGCTCATTTTGTAGATCCTTTGTCAGTGTCAGCCATGTGGATGAGTCATGGCCATTGCTTGACCAGTTTGCTCTCTTTGAAAGCCTGAGAGAAAGTTTTCTCTCCACGTGACTCTCCTTAGCCACACTATAGATCATCGATTACATTCCTCTGTGGCTCCCTAATCTCCTTGATCAGAAAATTTAGGGCACAACTGAGTTCCATGATGTTACAGTACAGGCTCTCCTATGTCCTGGGTCTTCACTGACCTTGAAAGGATAGGGCCAAAAATGTTGGCTGATCTAGCAGCCCTTCCTTTTCTCCAATTTTTGATCTGCAAACTTAGGTTGTTAACCCTCCAGAAGAGAAGCTGATTATTACCCTGCGACATATGCAGTTCAGTTTACCCTAACTATATGACTAAATAGCAAACATCCTAAGCATAATGTGGAACAGGCATCTTCCATCAGACACTGCTGTATTTAACTTCAAGTCCCCACAGAATATGAAAAAAAATTAAAAAATAGGAATAAAAACATACTTCTACATGGAAATTTAGAAATCCAACCATATATACAGCACTGAGGCAGGACAGTCCTGCAACATTTTTTTCCTTCTTGTGTTTTCTTCTTTTTTTTTCATTTATTACCCATTAAAACAACAACAACAACAGCAAAAGGCTTTTACAGCACAACATGGTATGGTAATAATTGGCATGTCATGACAAGAAGCATGTATTTAGCAGACAGAATGAGAGGCATTCCAAGCATGACCACTCTATTATACATTGCTATCTTCAGTGAAACTGCCTGTTCACAGGCATCTGCATATACAGATAGTCAAGTTAAGAATCCTACCAATTAACTGCTACTTTCAAAAACCTGCCAATGTCTCTCAGGATCATTTCCTTGCCCATCCTGTGTGGACAAATGTATGACTTCGTCCCTGTCCTGATTCTCAATCCTTCTCCATACCCTCTTCCTGCTGTCCAGTCCTCAAGTTCTCACTTTCCTTTTAGTTGTGTTATACCTTTGAAATTGAATTTCCTCTTTTCGTCTCCTGCACCAGGGAGTGTTTAAATTTAAGGGCCCTAATGTATTTTAGTTCTTTATAAATTCTAGAGAGCACACTGTTGCCTGAATGCTTATTAGTTAAGAATTTTTCAAAATTTGTGGGTTGTCTTTTCACTTTGTTGGTAATTTCCTTTGATGTGCAAAAACTTCTCAATAAGAGTTGGTCTCAGTTATTAATTCTTTCAAGTGTTTTCCTGCAATTTCATTTTTGTTCATGAGCTGTTTGCCTACCCCTATGTCTAAGAGTTCCTCCTACTTTCTGTTCCAGTAGATTTAGTGTTTCTGTTTTAATGTTTGGATGCTTAATCCATTTTCACTTTAGCTTAGTGCATGGTGATAGAGCTGGGTCAAGTTTTAGTTTCCAGCATGTAGAGAGCCAGTTTTTCCAGCACTGTTTGTTAAAGAGGCTATCTTTCTTCCAGTAAGCATGTTTGGCCCCTTTGTCAAAGATTAGGTGGCTGAGTGTGTTTGTAGAGGCCTCTGCATCTTCTAATCTATTCCACTGATCCTCAGGCTTATTTTGTTGCTAATACCATGCTGATTTTTTCACAGTAGCTTTGTAGTACAATTTCAATCAGGAATTGTAATGCCTCCTGCCTTATCTTTGTTGCCAGGATTGCCTTTGCTATTCTAGGTCTTTTCTGGTTCAAAATAAATATTAGGAATGATTTCTATAGGGCTGGGAGGTGTGGCGGCATTTTAATGAGGATTGCATTAAATCTGTACAGCACTTTTGGGAGTATGGCCATCTTCACAATGTTGGTTCTTCCTTTACAGGAGCAGGGAATAGCTTTCCATTTCCTGAAATCCTGTATGATCTCTTTTCTTAGAGTACTGTAGTTTTCTGTGAAAACATCTTTGACTTCTTTGGTTAAGTGAATTCCAAGGTATTTCATTTTTCGCGATGCTATCGTAAATGGTATTGTTTCTATAATTTCCCTCCAAGTGTGTTTGTTATCTGAGTAGAGGAATGCTATTGACTTTTGAGCATTGACTCAACCAACAAAGTGAAAAGACAACCCACAAATTTTGAAAAATTCAAATTGTTATCTGTGTAGAGGAATGCTACTGACTTTCGAATATTGATTTTGTATCCTGCTATGCTACTGAATTTGTGTATTGATTCTAGTAGCTTCTTGGTGTTTTTTGGGTCTTCCAAGTAAAGTATCATGTCATTTGCAAATAATGATAATTTAACTTCTTCTTCACCCATTCTTATTTCCTTTGTTTCTCCTTCTTGTTTAATGGCTGTGGGTAATGATTCCAAAGCTATATTGAATAGTAGGGGCAGTAGAGGGCATTCTTGTCTTGTACCAGATCTGAGAGTAAAAGATTTCAGTTTGTGTCCATTTAGAATGATATTAGCCATTAGGTTATCATAGATGGCTTTTATCAAGTTGAAATAGAGGCCTTTTATTCCAATTTTCTTTTCTTTTCTTTTTGTCTTTTTGAGACAAGGTCTCAGTATGCAGTTCAGGCTGGCCGTAAGCTCACTTTGTAGCTCAGGCTGGTCTTGAACTCACAGCAATCCTCCTGCTTCAGCCTCCTGAGTGCTGGGATTTCAGGCATGCACCATCACACCCGGCTATTCCAATTTTCTGTAGGACTTTGTACATGAATGAGAGTTGGACTTTGTCAAAAGCCTTTTGTGCATCATATGAGATGATGATGTGGTTTTTAGATTTCACTCTATTAGCATAGTGTGTTACATTTATAGATTTGTGAATATTGAACCATCCTTGCATTCTGGGATGAATTCTACCTGGTCATGGTGTATGATCTTCATGATGATTTGCTGCATTCTATTTGCTAGGATTTTATTGAGAATTTTTGCATGTATGTTCATGAGGGAGATTGGCCTATAGTTCTCTTTTTTAGTTGTGTCTTTCCCTAGTTTTGGAATCAGTATAATACTTGCCTCCAGAAATGATTTTGAGAGGACTGCTTCCTTTTCAATTTTATTGAAGTGTTTGAGGCATGTAGGGATTATATTTTCTATAAATTTCTTGTAGAATTCAGCTGTGAATCCATCAAGACCTGAACCTTTCTTTGGCAGCAGGATTTTTATTACATTTCATATTCAGTGTCTGTTTTTGGGTTATTGAGAGTTGTTATATCTTCTTGATTCGGTTTTGTCAATTTGTACGTTTTGAGGAATCTGTCCATTTCTTGTGTGTCTTCTATTCTGTGAACATAAAGAGTCTTGAAGTAGCTGGTGATAATCTTGTGAATTTCCACTGGGTCTGTTTTGATTACACCCTTTTTATTCCTTGTTGCTTGTGTTTCAATTTTTTCTTTCCTCTTTTTCATGAGGTTAGCTAGGGTCTTATTGACTTTATTTAGTCTTTCAAAGAACCAGCTTTTTGATTCATGAATTCTTTGACCCATTTTCTTCATCTCAATTGAATTAATTTCTCCTCTAATCTTTATGATTTTTTCCCATCTTTGGGCTCTTGGTTTAGTTTGCTCTTCCTTTTCTAGATGTTGGAGGTGCAGTATTAGGGTGTTCATTTGTTCCTGTTTTGTTTTCCCAATATGTTAGTTCATAGCTATGAATTTCCCTCTGAGAACAGCTTTCATTGCATTCCATAAATCCTGATAAGTTGTGGTTGAAGTTTTATTGAATTATAGATATTGTTAAATTTCTTGTTTGATTTATTCTGTGACCCATTGATTGCTGAGTAGGGTGTTGTTTAATTTCCATGTGTTAGGGTTTTTTTTTCTGGTTTCTTTTGTCATTTATTTTCAGTTTCATTGCATTGTGATAATATCATATGCATGGGATAATTTCTGCTTTCTTGTATATACTTAATCATGACCTATGGACTAGTATGTGGTCTATTGTAGAAAATGACCCATGTGCACCTGAAAAAAGTGTGTATTCAGCTGTGGTTGGGTGGATCACTCTGCATATGTCCACTAAATCCATTTGTTCTAAGCTCTGTTTCAGTTCTGCTACATCTTTGCTAATTTCTTGTCTGGTTGACCTATCTTTTTGAGATGAGGGGGTGTTAAGGTCTCCTGTAAAGATTGTTATCTTGGATATTAGATTTTTGATGTATATTAAGATTTATCTTAAACAGCTGGGTGCTCCTGTGTTTGCTGCATATGAGTGTTGCCTCTTCCTCTTTAATTTTTCCCCTAAGCATTATATAGTGGTCTTCTTTTTTTGTTTGATTGCTCTTGGCTTGAAGTTGAGACTGTGTGAAAACAAGATTGCTAAGCCTGCTTTTTTCTGAGGTGCTTCAGCATGTAGTATTGTTTTTCATCCTTTGACTTTCAGCCTATGAATGTCTTTTTGAGTTAAGTGTGTTTCTTGTATACAGCATATTGCTGCGTTTTGTTTCCTAATGCACTCTGCCAATCTATTTCTCTTAATTGGTGAATTGAGTCTATTTATATTGATGGTTATAATTGAGATGTGTTGACTTATAATTGACATGTTATTTACCTGCTGTTGTTTACTCCTTTTTGACCTGTGTGTAATTGTTTGCCCTATTTAGTGGGTTCCTTTGGTTCTTGTTTGTGGAGTTCTGATCATTTCAGTCCTTGTCTAGAACATCTATGAGTAGTCTGTGTAAAGTTGGCTTTGTCAGCATGAAATTCTTTAGCTGTTCTTTGTCATGAAAGTATTTCACTTCTCCATCAAACTTCAAAGAGAGTTTTGGCTGGAATTTGTTTTCATACAGGACTTGAAGAACTCTGCTCCATGCTCTCCTTGCCTTCACGGTTTGTGTGGAGATGTTGGCTGTAATTCTGATGGGTTTTTCTTTGCATGTTATCTGCTTCTTTTCTCCAGTGGCTTTCAGTATATTATTCTTGCGCTAGATTTCTGCGATCTTGAATATTATATGTCTCAGTGTGTTTTTCATTGGCTTGAAGTTATTTGGTGTTTTATATGCTTTGGTTACCTGCGTGTCAGATTGTTTCCTCATATTTGGGAAGTTTTCTGCTATTGCTTCTGCCCATATTCTTTTCATATCATTTGTATTGATCCCTTCTTTCTCATTGATGGCTATTAGTCTTGCATTGTACATCTTTGCATCATCTTATAGGTGATGGATTACTTTTTTCTGGATCCTAGTTGTTTTTAAGAGATACCTCTCACCTTTTCAGTAGCTGCTCTAGCGTCTTCAAGATCTGAAACTCTGTTTTCCATTGCGCCCAGATTGAAATTTGAAGTTCCTCTCTATCTGTTTGACTCTGCTTTATGCAATCTATTTCTTTTTTTTTTTTTTTTTTTTTGTCTTTTTTGAGACAGGGTCTCACTATGCAGTTCAGGCTGGCCTCGAGCTCACTTTGTAGCTCAGGCTGGTCTCGAACTCGCAACAATCCTCCTGTCTCAGCCTCCCGAGTACTGGGATTACAGGCATGCGCCACCACGCCCGGCGTTGCAATCTATTTCTTTCCTGTATTGTTCATTCAAGGAATGTGTTACATTTCTAATCTCTATTTTTTTAAATCAATGTCTTCTTTAGAGGCAGTTATTAACTTTTTTACTGAAGAGCTTTTTTCAGATTGATTTTCCTCCATTGTGTCCATATTTGATTCTTTACTTCAGATGCTATGAATTCATAGATTTCTTTTTTTATTTCAGAAATTAATTCTGCTCTCAGTTCCTCTCTGCCTTTCTGCTGTTCTTTCTTTGATTGTGACACTGTTAATTCATTCATTTCAGCTGAGCTAGTGTCCTCTGCACTCATTATGGGTGGGTTTGACACCTGAAATTTAATTTTTCTTCTTGTCTTTGTCATTTTGTATGGCACTTACCTCTGACCTTTGGTGTAGAGCTTTGGTGAAGTTATAACCTTAGCACATAATGAGATTTGGGTGCAAATCTATTAAGTTTGAGTTTATCCAGTTATGCTGTTGTGTTCAGTTCCTTCCTGCTCAGCCCTTGGAAGTGAACTTGTTGTGGTCCTCGCACACAACAGTGAACCTGTGGTGCCCCTCTGTTGTGCCCCTGGCTCAGGGAGGACAGGGGAGTGCAGAAGGTCTCCCACACACTCAACATCCAGGGCTAGACTGGATCTGGGGTCCTGAGAGAGTTGTAAAAGTTCTCACTCCCTTTGTGGGTTTAGGGCTGAAGGCTCTGGAGGGTTGCAGGGGTCCCAAGGGCCCGGTGCAGAGTCTCACTCATGTGGGTGCCTGAGTTTTTGTCTGGAGGGGTCATGCCGGTGCAGGGAAGCCAGAAGCTCTTCCCTGTACTCGCCTGGTCGGGCTTGGCTGGATTGGGTCCAGGCTGGGCTGGATCAGGTCTGGGTTTATCTTAATGGGTGTGTCTGAGTTTTGGTCTGGAGGGGTTCCACTTGAGTTTCATCTTTTTGAGACAATCTCAAAATAGATTTTAATTAATGTAAGTTATGAAACAGATTTAAAATTTGATTCAAACCCTGCAATGGATAAAAAATCATAAATGAATTTTGATGTTTCTATGTAATATACTGCACATGTAAAGAGCAAATGCCTGGTAGGTACATAATTCTGTGAGCTGTTGTCACAGGTCTTACCCTCAGCCTGGATGGCTGATGTGGGAGAGAGTTCATATATGACAGTCCTGGGGTTACAGAGGCTGATCTGTGGTGAAGCAGGCAGGCTGAGCCCTAAGTATGGAAGGAAAACGTTAAGGACAAGATTTTCCTTTCCCCTCATCCTTCCTTTGTTGAAGTTAGGCAACTGGATAGGGCTTTAGAAAAGTACTAAGCCTGTAACTGTTATTTTGTGGATCAGTATATTGAAATTACTTATGTGGCAGGAATTTTTTTTCTTTAAAGCAATGTTGCATGTTTATATCTAGTAACCTACAAAACTAATTTGAAGATAAACATCATGCAATACAGCAACCACTGTTAAATTCCTGTTACTTTGCTTAGTGAAATTTTGTATCATTTCTAATGCTGTTTTTTTAAGTTTTGCATTTTTTAAAAACTAACAATAATTAATAATAGGGTGCTGTTATCCCTAGATCTCCTGTACCCATGAGACATTTGATGGGCTTTTTCTCTGTTGTCGTCCTTCTTCCTACATGTTCACATGTAGCTACAAAGTTGGATTTTATGTTAACTTTGCTTTATTTCTCTCTCTCTTTTTTGATACAAGGTCCTGTTATGCAGTTCAGACTCATAGTGATCCTAGTGTCTCAGCCTCCTCAGCACTGAGGTTATAGGTGTGCACCGGCATGCAGGGTTTCAGGGCTGGCACGACATGCAGTACTGCGGATCAATCTTGGGATCTTGTGTTTGCCAGGCAGGTTCTTAGACTGCCAATCTATCTCCCCAGCTCTGATTTCCTTTTCTTTATACTCTCTAATGATGTATTGCTTAAGTCTGCATGTTTGGACATTTGTAAGAAAAGAAATATAGTGTAAATATTCCATGACTGTTCACTATATATTTATTATTATTATTTTTTTTAATGTAGTTAGAACATGGTCTACAGGGTCTCACTACACAGATGGTACTCGTAGTGATCCTCCTATTTTCAGCCTCCCAAGAGCTCGGGTTACAGATGTGTGCCACTGTGCCTAGTCTCAATCACTGCCTCAGTACACCCTGGGGGCAGGGTCACATGGCATGCCGGGGCTTGAACCCCAGTCCCTGCATCTGCCTATGGGACCAACTTTAGTCTGCTGAGCTATCTGACTGGCCTCAGTTGTTCACTTTATAATAAATGTAGTCATTCTTAACATGGAGCTTTCTTTTCATTTATGCTTTCAACATTTGGTAATTTTTTCACTTCTACTCTTGGAGAAAGATTTGAGTTATTCCTAGTTTTCCTTTTCATTAATATTAAGATTAATACTATTCAATCTGTGCTTATATAAACTACCTGGTAAAGATGTGCAAGATTTTTTAAAAAATGTACTTAGAACGGGGTCTACAGGGTCTCACTACATAAATCAGACTCATAGTGATCCTCCTGTTTTCAGCCTCCTAAGAGCTGGGATTGCAGGCCACCACACCCAGTCTCAATTGCCATCTCAGTTTGCCCTTTGGGCCGCTGTACTCTGCCTAAGCAGGCACATCAGATACTCAGAAGATACACAGCCATGTCAAGTGGAGGTTTTGTTTCCACCTTTTTTGAGGAATCGCCATGCTGACTCAGAGTATTTGTAGTTGTTTACATTTCTACAACAGTGTAGAGGGATCCTTTTCCCCAACATCCTCACCAATGTTTGTGGACTTTCACAGTTTTTGATAATAGCCATTCTTTCTGGAGTAAAATGGAATCTTCATGTTTTAGTTTTTGTTTTTCTAATTGCCAAGATGTTACATATTTTTTCACAGTACTGGCCATTTGTACTTCTTTTGGGAAATGTCTATTCACTTCAATGGCCCAGTTTTTCATTGGGCTTTTCATTTTGGGGGTCTAATTTTTTGAGTTCCTTGGCTATTCAAAAGATTAGTCTTCTGCTGGAAGAGTAGATGGCAAAGCTTTCCCCCGCCCATTCTGTAAGTTGTCTCTTCACTCTTAATTTTTTCCTTGGCTGTGCAGAAGTTTTTAGTTTACATCACCCCATTTGTTAATTTGGGGTGTTATTTCTTGTGAAATTGGTATTCTATTCAGAAAGTCCTCACCTATGCCTTCAAGAGTTTTACCTATTTTATCTTCTAGAAGATTCTGCTTTAATATCTATGTCTTTGATCCATTTTGATTAGATTTTTAGTACAGAATCAGAGTCATAGTTCATATGTAGAAGACTGAATGAGAAGCTGTGCTTTCTCATCACGAGTTACTAAAGAGGTTGCCTTTTCTCCATCACATGGCTTTGGTTACTTTGCTAAGGAACAGGTATCTGAAGGTGGGTGAGGCAACTTCTGCACTCTCAGCTCTATCCCACTGATCTGCATGTCTCTCTTGTGATAGTGCTTTGCTGTTTTTACCACTGCAGGCTTTTAATACATCCGGGATCCTGACTGTGGTGCCTCCCAGTTTGCTCTTCTTGTTCAGAATTGCTTCAGCTGTTTTGGGTCTCTTCTGGTTCCGTATACATTTTAGAATTTTTTTTTCAATTCTGTGAATAATGACTTTTTTGTAATTGCATTAAATTTACATATCGTTTTTTGTAATATGACCATTTTGACAATCCTGGTCTGCTTATCCTAAAACAGGGACTTTCTTTCCATTTTAATATGTCTTCTCCAATCTCTATTTTTCAGAATATTATAGTTTTCATAATAGAGGTCTTTCGCTTTCTTGCTATGGTAAATTCCTAGGCTTTTTAAGTTTTGTGAAACTACTGTGAATAGAGTTGTTTTCTGGGTTTTTTTTTTTCCTGTATGTTTATTGTTCATTTGTAGGAATCCTATGTGGTTTTAATGTGTGATTCTTTTATTCTGTTATTGTTCTGAATTTTTTTTAATGAGCTCTAAGCTTTTTTTTTTGGTGTATTCTTTGCACATTCTATGTAAAAGTTCATGTAATTTGTCATTAAGAATATTTTGACTTTTTCCTTTCCTAAATATATTTCTTTCTCCTTTCTGATTGCACTGTCTAAGTTTTTGAACACTCATATTCGTATCTTTATTTCAGGGTAATGTGAAACAAATTCAGATATCCATGAAGATTATATTCTGGTAACTAAATTGGACAATATTTTGCAAGGGATAAGGGCTGTGGGAAAAATAGACCTAGGTGACGAGTATTTGGAGTAACAAATGAAGGTGTAATCTTCTGTAAAGTGGTCCTGGTATGCTTCATTGGGAACAGAGTATTCAAGGAAAGACCAAAGTGTTGACGAATTTACAGTATGAGTGTCTGGGGAAGAACTCTGGACAGAGGAACCTGCGTGTAGGTAGACATGGGTGTCTGTGAGCATGTGTGTCTGGCATACTGAGGAAGAGTGAGGACCTCAGAGTAGCTGGAAGAGCAATGTGGAAACTGTGACACGAAACAGTGGAAACAGCTTGCACTAGGTCTTTTGAATCACTGTGTGGATTTTAGTTCTCATTTGGAGTTAGGTGGCAGAGTAATCGGAAGCACGGAGCTGCTGTGGTGAGACTCACTCTGGAGGCCAGAGATTGCTGGTGGAAGTAACTTCTGGAAGCCATTGCCATAGTGCAGGTGACAGGCAACATGGTTCACCTGAGTGCGAGTATGGTAGAGGGTGGCAAGTGGTCACTTGTGAAAATACCTTGACGGTAAAGCTGAAAGGCTTCCCGATGGTTAAGTGTGGGCTGTGAGAGGAAAAAAAATGGGTCAAAAGTGAGATCGGAGTTTTCCTTTGCCCTTTTGTCAGGATAAATGGGATGTGACCAGGGCAAGTTTGGGAGAGACCATTTGGACATGGAACTTCAAGGTGTCAGTATATGGATGGGACTTCAGGCCTGAGACTGGGAGGCATCCCAGAGGTGGGGGAAGGAAGTCTGTGGTTTGAGCTAAGGTGACACTAAATAGCATTAAGGGCTTGTGCAAGATGAGGAAAGAAAATTGGGAATTGAACTTAACAACAAGGGAAGTATTGTTTAACAAGGTAGTTTGATTGGCCAGATGGTGAGGGTAAAAATCATATTGAGTTTGGGTGAAGACATAACCAGAGAGAAGACAAATGGCAGATAGAAGAATAGATTATTATTTCAAGATTTAGAGCCAAGATGAGCAAGGAAATGAAGCAGGTTACAGTGAGAGAAGCGGAAACCAGAGTTTTTTCATTCGCTTTGAAGTTGTAAACAACCACCACTGTGTGTGAATGCTAATGATGGAGTAAAGAGAGAAGACTGGCCTGGTGAGATAGCTCAGAGGTCTAAAGAACCTGCTTAGGCAAGCATAGGGTAAGCCTCACTGGCGAGAGAGAGAGAGAGAGAGAGAGAGAGAGAGAGAGAGAGAGAGAGAGAGAGAGAGAGAGAGAGAGAGAGAGAGACTGGGAGAGACAGAGACAGAGACATTTATGTTAACCTATGCATTTTGTATTGATCATATAAATTTATCAGGAATGCAAAACTAGATGTGCAGCTTAATAAATGGTCACAAAAACTCACATATCTCCTTCTCAGGTTGTGTGCAGTCCAAACTACGCTACCTGTGTCCCCACACTGTAACTTTTCCACCTCCAAAGGGGTTTATTAGCTGAAGTTTCATGGCAGTGGTTTCCTTACTATTCTTTACACTTTCCACTGATATATGCATTTCTCAATATTATCATTTAGTTTTGTGTGGTTTGAACTTTAGTAGAATATAACGTGCAGTGTGTTTTTTTTTCCTATGAGATTTTTCTATGTTCATGTGTCTAGTGCTAGTTTCTTCATTCTATTTGCTAGCTATTGATGGGAGACTTCAGTCTTTTTTTTTTTTTTTTTGCAGACCTGGGGATGGAACTCAGGCCCTTGTGCTTGCCAGGCAAGCAATTATTCTACTGAGCCATCTCCCCAGCCCCAGCTAGCTATTGATGGAAACTGGGGTGGATTCCAAGCCCTGTTGAGGTTACAAGTAATGTTTCTATGACCCTTTTGTATGACGTATAAGCGCAGATGGGCCTGAGCTCTTCGTGGGCATTTACTCATGTATTACTGGAGTTACTAGGTCACTGAGCAGTAAGTATTTTTAATGTATGTAGATAATGACAAAGTTTTCCAAAATGTGTGTGTTACTTTATATTCTTACTCTCTGTGTATGAATTTTCCTGTCTTTTTCATAATTACTGAATATGACATTGTCAGATATTTGAAAATTAGAAAATGTATTTTGCAGTCCAGGAATGGTGATGCATGCCTGTGATCCTAGTGCTGAGGAGTCTGAAAATAGGAGGATCACTATGAGTCCAAGCTGCTTAGTGAGACTGTACCAAATACATAAATGGAAAAAAAGGAAACGTATATTGGCATATGATAGTGGTTTAGTATGATTTTTCTTCTTTTAATTTCCCCAGATATTAATAAAATTGAATATCTTTTCATTTGCCATTTATTACATTGCTTTATTTTTTTTTGTAAAGTGTCTCTTTGAGTTTTGGCCCCTTAAAAAACTTTGCATTGTCTTTTGCATTGATGCTTACAAGTCAAGAAAAATTGAAATTCCTTTTAGGGATATATTTTGTGTCACTTTCTGACTCCAATTAGAGTAAACATATTTGTTTAAATTCTGTACCCAGTAATTCAAATATCTAGTGTGTGGATCTGATACTGCTGTCATTTGTAACAACTTTTGGACCCAGCAGGCTGAATACACATGTGTTCGTGAATTTTTTATTCTGAGTTCGTGTTCCTTGGGAGATCATCTGGGACAATTCTTTTAGTTTTTAGGTGCTTTCTTCTTGACCATTTGAGCCTGCTGTTGCTTCATGCCAAGATGAATCCATAATCACTTTAGATTATTGCCTCGGGCCTGCGAGATAGCTCAGTGGTCTAAAGCACCTCCTTAAGTAAGCTTAGGCGAATGCACAGGGATGGCAGGGTGGGCTGAGTTGGCCACAAAAAAAACAAGGAAAAGAAAATATTTGCCTAATTACTTGCCCACTGGGGAGCAGCAGAGCCAAGTATTATGATTTCAGATCCCTTTCAATTGAGATCAGGTTCGAGTAAAGGAGAGAGCAACTTTCCCCTCATCTTAGGGCTAATAGCAAAGAAATGGGCAAGAAGTTTAGCTTTTCCTTGTGCAGTAAAGTATCACTAAAAACTTCTAGCTCAGTATCTACCTAAGGTATTGGCTCTTAGAAATGTTCTTTTTTTTTAAATTCGATTTTCTATTCCAACTGTTTCCTCTCAAGTTTTTAGGTTTGTCCCTGCTTTTTCATAATGGAGTCTATTAAGCATGAAGTTATATAGAGGCTTCTAGGAATCAGGGATGTTAGAATTGTTCCCATGACAAATTCTAACATCACTGCTTCACTATTTGTCTGAATTCTGCTTTTTGTTGTTTTTTGGCCTCTGAGAATTGTTCTCACTTTTTTGTCCTTTCCTCTGTGCAGTTTTGGAGATTTCTTTCTGTTTCTCTTTTCACTTTCCCTACTTTATCCAGCTTTTTAACCCAGTCTGTACTACTATGATGATTGTTCCTGGTGACACTTGTGTGCCATATTGTGGGGGAAAAAGTGAAGAATTTATTTTATTAAAGTAAGACACAGAGCAGATTCACGGTAATCCATATAGACTATGTCTTTTGGTTTAGGTATTTTATGAATGAGATAAAAATTGTTAGGTTCATCTCGGAAGACAAGAAATACCCACGTGAACGGACCATATGGTTAGAAGGAAAATATTTGAAAACTAGTAATAAGCAGTGAGGAGAGCCAGTTGAGAATACAGTACCCTTATTTATTCTGAGAGCCCAAAAGATGTTGACAAGAGGTTTTAAGAAGAGGAAACACTTCATTGAAAATGGTTTCACAAATTGATTATTTAAATTCAATGGCCGAATTACAGCAATTACAGTAAAATTCATTTTCTTTGAAAATAGTACTTTAACATATCTAAATTCATATTAACAAATGTTAAAATGCACACATTTGTTCTGCAGACTACTGATTAACATCTGAAAGTTGACTTGTAGTGGGTCGCTAATATATGATTTGACAGCACAGGAATTATTTGCCTGAAAACTTTTATTATTAATTAGAAACCATCAGTTTTTACTTTTGCAGTCTTTTTAGCTGACAGCTAACATTTATTCTTGTGTCAAAAATAATCATCACTAGGAAATAAAATTCTACGTATATTTTCACCTGCACAAAGCATACTAGTAAAGATTATTCAAACTTTTTTTTTTGTATTTAGGACAAGGTGTATAAGGTGTACAGGGTCTCGTTGTGTAGATCAGCCTAGTAGTGATCCTCCTGTTTATAGTCTCCCAAGAGCTGGGATTATAGCCCTGCACCACCAGGCCCAGTCTCAATTGCTGTCTCAGTGTGCCCCAGGGACGGGGATGGCACAGCAGGCCAGGGGATCCAACTCCCGGCCCCTATGTCAGCCTAAGCAGAGGCTTTAGTCCACTGAGCTGTTTGGTTGACCCTATTCAAATACTTATGAAATGTATTTTTTGATTCCCAGACAAAATTACTAAAAAATCATTGTAATATTGTAATTTTATTGTCTTCTTACCAATATGTATTTTTTAAAAATATAACTTAAATATTTAATATATAACAGGTGACTTAGGAAATGAGCACAGAATTGCAAGGTAAAATGAGAACGGTACTGTGTAAAGAACTGTCACGGGCAGGTGAAAATGCTTAGACTTGAAGGTTACTGGCAAATCATCTCCAATTAAAGGAGAATTAATTTTGGGCTGGGGAGATAGCTCAGTAGAATAAGCGCTTGCCTGGCAATATCAATATGAACTGAGTTCAATCCCCATACTGCAAACAATAAAATAAAATAAAATAAAACACAAGAGGAGAATTAACTTTAGTGTATTTAAATAGTACTCTTCTTAGCTCCTATGTGAAAAACTCAGAGATTAATTAAATATTTACTAATTAAATATTTCAAGCTAAATTATAAAACATGCTATCATATTAAAATCTATATCATTTACAGTAACACATCTATCTATCTATCTATCAATCATCTATCTATCTTTTATTTATGTATTTACTTGGTGAAGGGTCTTGCTTCACAGCTTGGACTCATAGTGTTCTTCCTGTCTCAGCCTCCCTAAGAACTGTGATTACAGAGTGCTACCATGCCCAGTTTTGGTGGTCAGTGAGTGTCCCCAGAGTTCAGGGGCCCGCTCAGCATGTGATACAGGGAGTCAAACCCGGATCCTCACTCTTACCAGGCAGGGGCTTAGACTGCTGAGCTATTGTCCTAGTGCCCTCCTCCCTGTTTTACTGTTGGTATAGTTTTTACTGTAATATATTCTTTTATAAGCTTTTTAGGTAGCACAATCTTTTAGTTTTTTCCCTATTGGGAAGTTAAATGAGTTAAACATCAGTGCTAGTATTAATTTTAAACTAGTCAGCAAAGCAAAATTTTATTTCTAGTATTTCTAAATGAAACTGTAAATTTTTTTATTATTTATTGGCATAAAACTTCAGCTGGGACCATATATATTAATACTGAAATTTATAGGATAACAGAACAGATATTGATAGGTATTTAAGGTTTTGAGGATTTTTTAAGTAAGGAGGAAAACATTACTAACTGTTAAAACATTCCTTAATTTTTTCTTTCTTCATCAGTGCATTCAACAGTATTCTTCTGTGGCAGAAAGCACTAATTTTTCCCATAAACATATCCCATTATTTTTAGAAATAACATCCCTCTGGGTCTACACGACAGAGAACACTGAGTTGTAGGTGCAGTCATGTTCCAGCCAGAGAAATATGAGCAGAGGTGTGCACGTCCAGACACGTGTTGCTCAGAGGGAATTCTTTGCTTTTTGTTTTCTGATTTTTCTCTGACAATCTGGACACTGAGATGTTGCAAAGTAAATTCTGAAGATGCAGAAGAGGGCCATCTCCTATGGGACAGAAAAGAAAAACTAAAGAAGGTCCTGCGGTCTTTGAGACCTCACTGGGCTCTCCTATTGTCTACTTGCCAATTCTAAAGTGGGTCCTCTCACCAGTTCAAGGTTGTTATTTGAGAAACAAAGGAACTTCTGGGCTTACAGCAATATATTTTTGGCGTCCTTTTCTTTTAGCTAGTTATCCTATAT
This sequence comes from Ctenomys sociabilis, assembly GCA_004027165.1. Lineage (NCBI taxonomy): Eukaryota > Metazoa > Chordata > Mammalia > Rodentia > Ctenomyidae > Ctenomys > Ctenomys sociabilis. The sequence goes on from PVKA01002335.1 coordinate 17,391, forward strand.
TCTAACTAATTCATCTTCTGAATATGAGCTAGTACAGCTTCAGGATTTGTGCTATCCAATATGGTCTTGAATTGTCAAGTAACTACTTTTTATTAGCCAATTGACCAATTGTATACTGAAATATGTAATTTCCCAAGCTAAGATAATATGCCTTGGACCAGGTTTGATTAAAAGGGAGAAATCATGGATGGTCAGATAGTTCAGCAGATTAAAGTGCCTGCTTAGGCAGACGCAGGGACTGGGGTTTGATCCCTGGCATGCCATGTGGCTCCCTCCTCTGGGGTGAATTGAGACAAGCATTGAGACTGGGTGAGGTGATATGCACTTTTAATTCCAGCACACAGGAGGCTGAAAACAGGAAGATCATTACGAGGTCCATCTGTGTAGGGAGACCCTGCAGTAAATACATCAAGAGATAGATAGATAGATAGATAGATAGATAGATAGATAGATAGATAGAATAATCTGCTTTGCAATGGAGCTTTTAAAAATTGTAAATGTGCCTTTAGGTCTGCATCTTGTCCTCTGAATAACTAATAGGAAGAGAACAATATGCAATGTGTTAATTATTGTAACTGTCTTACTAACCTGTTTTGAAACCATTTCATTGCTATTTTTTCTCATTAAAATGATAAATAATTAAAAAAATAGGCTTCAGGTTTTTGGAACTTGATATTTTTCTCCAACTGATAGGTGAAGTTTCCCTCAGATAATGTTATATACATTGTCCTGAAGTGATTATGTTCTTACCTGCCTTACAAGCATGGTTGGCAAATTATACCTGTTGCATATTACCACTTTAATTAGTAAAGCCATTGAAGTCTTGTATCTTCAGCAACGAGTGAAGAAGCCTGCCTAACGTGTTCCTTTTTAGGATATTTGACTGATTCTTCATCTTGTAACTCCCTTGTACTGTGGTTGGCCAGCACTACTGGTTAGCTTTGGGTCATCCTTCCATTTGGTTCCTGTGACCAAATGTGACCATTAGTGATGACCAGTCTTTCTGGTTCTTTGAACAGTCTCTGTCTTACTGGGACTGTTGGACTTATCCAGGTCCTTACATCCATTCTGTTACACGAGATCAGGGCAGTACATTTGCACTTTCTATAGTCAATGGGACAGAATCATCACAGAGTTCAACTTTCCTTTCCATGTTAAAACTAAAGCAAATGGTTTTGTCCTATGAGGATCACTTTCCTTTGCAATTTTATGGTAATTTTTTCTCCCTTAAAACAATATTGTAATGACCATTTAATTGCTCAATTTGTACAAACTGGCTGTAGTGATCCTTTTTTGGACACAGAAATTGCTTCAAGGTAGCCAATGAAAGTCTTGTGAACTGTGGCTTTGTGCCCTCAATGCCATATTAATTTGGAAATTGTTTTTGCTTTCTGACTACAAGATGTTGTATTTCTTTCACAATAATTTGCATGGGGTTAATTATCCTCCAAGTTTCATTGTTCCTTTTTTTTTTTAAATGTATGTCGTGCAGGGTCTACAGGGTCTCACTACACAGATTGGATATGTAGTGATCCTCCTGTTTTCAGCCTCCCAAGTGCTGGGATTACAGGCAATCACCACTACGCCCAGTCTCAGTCACTGACAGCTCACCCTTGGGGGGTTTCCAACACAGCATGTGGTGCCAGGGATTGAACCCCAGTCTGCATCTGCCTGAGCAGGTGTTTTAATCTGCTGAGCTATCTAGCCAGCTCTCCTTGTTCCTTTTGACATAAGGGGTGTGAATACATTTGGATGGTAAACAAACATTTTGAATTGGATTAATTCTAATGACTGAAATGAAAGAAATATTTATACTTAAGACCTTTAGTTCATATTGATATTTCCATTTGGACAACTAAAAATATTAAAATCCTTTAAACTTAAAGCTGATCATCATCTTTATTATGCCACATAGATGTTTAACTGCATTCATAATGCAGCTGTAATTTTTTATTAAAATATTTTAAGTCTCAGGGCTGGGGAGATGGCTCAGTAGAATAAGCACTTCCCTGGCAAGTATAAGGGCCTTCGCTCAATCCCTGGTTCCGCAGAAAACAAATTTAAGTCTCATCGATCAGTATTTTCAATGAAAATAGGAAGAAAGGGATCTGAGTGGAATACTTGTAGATGTTTTGGACTGTCAGGGACTTTGAAATCACTTATCTCAATCCTTTCTTTTTATACACACTTGTTCTAAGTTCTCTGCACCCCTGCACACACAGAAAACCCAGCACTATATTAATTATTAATAATTTCATTATATTCTCCATGAATCAGGTTTTTGTGAGCTCCATGTTAACCTCTGAGATGCCCAGAGAGATCTGGAGATGGATCAGACCATGTTGGGCTCTAACTCAGGAATGGTTCACCTCAACTCACTCTGTGGCTGTTCCTGCAGGAAAGAATTAGATCGGCCTCCCCAGACCAGTCCCAACCCCCCAAAGGGTTCATCAGAGCACCCTGTGTTTGGGCTGGGGGCAAATGCTGCCAGAGAAGCATCCCAGGATTCAGTTCCCCTGAGCTCCTGCAGTGTGTGTGTCATAGTTGTTGTATATCTTACAAAATTTTCAAGACAAATGGGCTTATGACTGAATTTGCACATGAAAAATTAGGTAAACCTGAACAGCTAATTTGAAAACCTTGGAAATAACAAAAACCATGCAGTTCAATTTTTTTTTAATTCACAAAACAGTAAAATAAATCTGGATTAAGTTTTATAGAACTTTATTGAGGCATTGGAATATGTGATGAGCAATTTGTTCTGCTAACTTTTTTTGAAGAGTTAGAATAAAAATAAGCAGCACTGTGCTGTAATCAGATATAAAATGGTTCTCTGATTAAAGTGGTTTTGGGCTATTAGAGCTAAAACTTCCCACATCATATTTTAAACCATTTCAATTTCAAGTAGATGGCAGATAAACATTGCCAGTGTGCTGGATTCATTAAAAACACATTTTGCAAATTTGTTACATGGTGGAAGCTAAGGAGTGAATAGTCATTAGCATTGTCATCTTATATTTAATAAAGTACATTTAACATAATAATCTAAAAGTGTAGGATTGTTACCCCTTAAACCTCATAGAAGCTTTTTCTTTAGTTATATTTTGCGGGATTTACTTCTTTGAATCTCTTTTTGGAGAGGCTGTATGACTGACAGACAACACAGCGGTTAAAAAACAAATTGCTCGTTATTAGATTGTGTTCTTGCATTGTGGATAACTAGGAAAATTTAACATTCTGGATAACTGGGAAACATGACTAGCAGAACCTGATTGAAGTTAATAAGACCGATGTGTGTTTCTATAATGAATACCAGTAAGTGTGGCATTTTGCATAACTTGTTTTGTGTACATGGCTGCTTTCGAAATTGCAAAATATCCCGAAACACGATAATGGTTACCCTTTTACTTTGACAAGTACATTCTTAAACTCAAAGAACAAAGATGAAAAAATTAAAGCTTTCCTTTGGAAGATACATCATTAAAAACTGTCACTGAGTCAAGGAAGCACTTTGATAAAGACAAAGTGACTAGAATTAGAAACTGCCAGTTAGCTCCTGGAATAAAGCCTTGGAAACAGAGGGTTATATAGCTGCATTTTATAGACGTTAGTGGGCTATTTAGCTTTATTGTTCAGAACATATTGATTTATGCAAAAGAATCATAGCTAACTATTTCTTGGAAGAAATGAACAATTATTTATATTAAACCTTCAGAAAAAAATTACACAGTTCATTGAAATTCATAATACTGCCTTGGTGATTTTCATTACACTAATTTGCGAATCTGTTAACTCATTTCTGAAATCCCCTTGTCTGGCACTTTCTTCCCATTAGAAAAATCTAATAGGGCAGAATTTCACTGAAGTGTCAGGTAATAATTCTCTCTCTTCTTTTCTTAGTTAGAGAATTTTTTTTCTTAACCTACTTTAAGGGAGCCAGGAAAGCAAAGTGATTAAAGTACCCATGGCCATAATGTGTCCTTATATGGGTAATGTGAATATTGCTTTCTAAAGTTATGTACAGCATATTCAGTTCAAATTTACTGAGTGTGGATCTGTGCCAGCATCCACACGTGAGACTCATGTGTAAAGAAAACCATCTACTCTTCTTTATTTTATAAGATAGTTTGTGTTGTCCAGACTGTAGGCTAACAGCTGGAAAAAAAAATCTTATTGTTCTCACTTAAAGGTTATTAATCCTTCCCCTACCTGATTTAAAACGTTGTTGTTAAAAAAGGAGAATTGGCCAATAGTTCGTCTCTGTTTCTCTCCCTTTTAAGAAACCTGTTAGCATGGGGACAAGTCATTTATTTCCTCATGGTGGTGAAGGAGAACACAGTGCACATTTCTAGGCCTCCATAAGTGAGGAATTTATTTATTTTTTTCAATATTTCTTTACATTTTAGCAATATGTTCATTTTAGACTTTACTAATGTTTTATTTTAGAGAGGAAGAACAAAAGCAAATATCAGTTAGAAAGACCCACAAGTTATTTTGCTCTCTGGTGTGGCGCAGATACCGTAGCCTGTTTCCTGGCTGACTCTGTCAGTCACTTTGATGACCATGCCTTGTATTCATCTCTTGCTGGCAGTGGTTCTTGAGATTCTAGCTGAGGCTGTAATTGGCTCATTTCCTTGGATAATCTCTTCTGTAAGCATTCTTTGGCTGGATCCTCTTCCGTCTCTGAAACAATCTTATCAGTGAGTTCACCAGTTTGCCTAATGCTCTGCCACTGTTTGCTTCCCTCTGGGACCTCCTGGGAGTTTTGCATACCCAACATTGCCTGAAACATGCTTCCTACCTCTTTAGTATACTTGTCTTGTGATGATAATGCAGGACCCTCTTCAAGGTGGTCTCCAACTCCAGTCCAAGAAGGGTGATGCCACAAAGCCTGCTGGGTTTGGGTTGCCTGGCCTCTCCTTGCTACCACTTTCACATAGGTGTGGTTCTGATGTCAAGGGCATCTTGGCACTGGAGCAGGAAAGTAATCTTTCATTTTGTTTTTCTGTCTACCAGTCCCCTGCCCCCCATTTTTTTTTTTTTTTTTGCCTGTATGGAATTTGTTTTATTTGAATTCTTTTACTTCCTTAACTGGAAAAGTAGTGGGGATAGAGAATGCTTAAGGATTGTAAGGAAAGAAATCAAAGGGGAAAGTATGAGAGTTGATATTCTTAAAAGGATTATTCCTGCATTTGTCTTTATAATATACCTGTAATAGTCACAGAGTGTGATTCCTATTTCCGTGAGAAAAAATTAAGAATAGGTGGTAGGAAACAGTTTTGCAAATTGAGGATTCTTTGCTCTATGAACACATCAATTCTCTAATATGAAATCTTTGCAAATAATTTCAAAGCAGAAGATGTTAGACTCTGTCTTTAAGGAACTCACCTTCTAGTTAGGGAGATAAAGCTGATACATTATTGATTAAAGATGCTGAATGAGTATTTAAGGAGCCAACACTTTCATAGTTCAGAGCCTTTGTGGTTGATTCAGGCTGGACTGGTGAAAGAATATTTCACAGAGGTGGTGAAATGTCAGTTAGTCTTGGAACTACAGGTAGGGTTCATCATGGTGGCATGGAGGGGAAATGATAGTTTACGAAGATACAACTGTAGGAAATACTTGGAGGGTGGTACAAAGAATTGATGTCAGAAACAATCCATTGTTTTAGTAGACCATCTAGCATATATTCAGACAATTAACCCCAACTGACATGTCACTGAATGGGTACTTTAGGACCAATTATAACTAGAGACTTACCTGGCTATTGACACATACACAAGTCCTAAAAGAAATGAGCCTTTGTCTGGGCAAAGGCTCCAAAGTGTGGAAAACAGTTGTAGTTTTAACATAGATGTAATAGGCAGTAGATGTGAAGGGAATTCTGGTAACCTCATGTGAGTGGGGCCCAGATTTCAGAGGCTATGGTACTTAATGATCACTGGGTACATAGAAATGTGTGTTGAATGAAGATGCTGTCGTTTCAGTCTCTACAGTGGGCCTGGTGAGCCCTTATCCCTAAAGGAATCATCTGGATAAAGACACAGTCTTGATTAAAGGCAAGTTTTTCTTGATTTCCCTGCAGATCTCATCCAACAACAAGGCTTTCGATACTCCCTCTAATGGATGACATGCACATTTGTGTGATTTCTCTAGGCAGCATAGATTACAGGAAAGAATGGATTTGGGAATCAGACCTAGAAATAATATAATATCTGTTCCACTGCTGGCACTTGTATGATCTTGGTGCATTACCTTTAGTATCTATTTATTATCTTAGATAGAAGATAGAGACTGTACTATATAATTAAAGAGTTGTGCTCTGATGTGTTAGTAGAAGTGGTGGTCTGCGTGGACTATCTTTTCGTTTGTTCGTTTGTTTGCTTGTTTTTGTGGTACCGGGAATTGAAATCAGGACCCTGAGCTTGCCAGGGAAGCACTTACACTACTGAGCTATCTCCTCAGCTTCTAGACTATCTGATGTATATAGACACCGAATAAATATTAATTTTTCTTCCATTTACTTTTCCATTTTGATATGCTGAGTGGTGCATGCACCTAAATGCCTGCACAATAACTCCGATCAAGCATCTTCCCTCCAAGGGCTGCTTTTCTTCCGGTGCTTATCTGTGTTTGTGACCGCATCCTGCTCCCATCAGTGAGCAGCCCAGAGGTTTGAAAGAACGCAGAGCTTAAGTGCGGGTTGTGACAGGCAAGAGGAGGGCTATGAGATGGGCTTGTGCAGGCTAGGGTATTACCTTGATTAAAAATTTAAATATTCTGTTAATGTTTTCTGCACTTACTTTTTATCCAAAATGTATGTCGTTAAAATATCACTTCCCTTGATTGCTGAGGTTTCTGGTGCCTCCTGAAACACTGTGTGTGAGGTGCGAGTCTCACGTGCCCCACCTCACAGCCTACCTGCAGATGTACGTTTGTTCTGCTTATTGTTCTCTCAAGTTAGAATTTCTTCCCTCACATTTAACAGTTGAGAGATATCACGTAAGAATCCAGATTTCAAATTCTTTTAAAAATTTCTAAGATTGGTAATTGTATGCCGGTGGCAGATGCATATTTTCCGTGATACCAGTTGGGAAAGACATGAGTAACGACTTTCCTTTTTAGCTAAGCCATGAACTCTTCCATTTGCCACAGTTCCCACCGTTCAATTTTTATACATATTTGCGTGTTCCTGTACTTATGCACCTCATCTATTTCTTTTCTTCTCCCGTCCTCCCTCCCGTCTATCCTTCCTCCCTCCCTCCCTTCTTTGCTCTCTCCACCTCCCCTTCCTTCCAAATGAATTCTAACCTATTTAGGTTATCCATTGGACTAGTCATTTTTTTTTTTTTTTGTTACAGTGATCAAATACTTGAGATAATCAACTTATGAAAAGGAAAAGATTCATTTTGGATCACAATTTTGAACATTTCAGCCTATAGCCAGTGAGCTCATTCCTTTTGGGTCTATGGCACAGCAGCACATCTTGGCGAGATTATTAGGGTTTAGGTCTAGAATGTTCCCTACAAACTTATGTTCAGATGTGAGGCTTTAGAAGGTGAGTGGAGCATGGAAGTGCTAGGCTCTGTTCTTTATTTTTGAAACAGGTTGTCATTATGGAGTTCAGCTGATCTTGAATTTACCATGTGGCCTAGGCTGACCTTGAAATTATGGTGATCTTAATGCCCCAGCCCCTTCCAAGTGGAAGACTATTCCTATAAGAGGGTGGATCCACTGATGATTACATATTGAATGTGTTAGGAGGTTAGGCTTTACTGAAAGAGGTGTTTCACTGGGGCTTTCCTTTGGAGGCCATACCTCCCTTCCCGCCTCCTCTATTCTTTGTTGGTTTCCTGGCTGCCATGAGATGTCCTGCTCTCCTCTGCTGTACCCTTCCTCCATGTCTTTTCTGCCTTGGAGTCAGACATATTGGACAGAGTCAGAACTGTGAGCTAAATTAAACCTCTTTTCCTTCAAGTTGTGTGTATCAAGTATTTTATTCCCAGAGACTGGGAAGCTAATACAGAAATAAGGAGTGTGTGATGGAAGAAGCTGCTCACTTTGTGGTGGGGAGGGAGGGAGAGAGAGAGAGAGAGAGAGAGAGAGAGAGAGAGAGAGAGAGAGAGCAGACAGAGGAGACAGAGAGACAGAGACAGAGAGACAGAGAGAGAGAGAGGAGAGAGACAGAGAGACAGAGAGAGACAGAGAGACAGAGAGAGAGAGAGAGAGGAGAGAGAGAGAGTAACTACTGTCCCAATAGCTCCAATATCTCCATCAACAGCGCACTCCTAATGAGCTAATGTCCTTCACTAGGTCCTGCCTCTTAAAGGTATCGCTATCCCCAACTGTTGGCTGAGAGATGACATTTTGCAATAGAACAACTTTTGTTAAATTCCTGATTAGTGAAAATTTGTATCATTAATAGTTTTTAAAAATTTTTTTTACTATTTTTTAAATCACTTGTTCTCTCTTGAGCAATAATTTTGGGAAGAGCTGGGGTAATAACCATCAGAGCCCTACACCTAAAGACTGAAGACAGTGACAAAAGGACGTCTTCATCCCACTCTAAATTAGTTGGGAAGGCAGGATCTCAGGACAGACACAAACCAAGAATACTGACACACAGAAGACACCCTTGAAGAACAGACTCTTCCTGGAGTGACCTTGATAGTAGTGAAATAGCTGCACACTAGCAAAATTTCACAAGGATCATTACAGAAATCAAAATAAGGAGTTCTTTCTGAAATAGAAAATGACAAGAGGAAGGAGAAAATACAACCTCAGATCTACCTCAGAACAACTCCAGGAGGACAGAAAAAAAGGAAGTTACATACCTAAAATTTCTGAAATGATCACAACTAAAATAAGGCAACATTTCTAGGCTGGTGTAGAGGAAATCAGATCATAAATAATCTTTCAGATAAAAAAGAAATGATAACCATAATGAAAGAATTGTTGAACATACTTAAAGAAGACTTAGATTAAAAAAAAAAAAAACAGAGGCACATAGAAAAATGATGGAAACATTGAACGAACAATATAGGAAAGAATTAGAATGCATGAAACAGATGTAAAGAGATATCTAGACAATTAAAAATTCCATTAAAAGCTGTCAAAACTGTTTTAATGAAACTGAAGATAGGCTTTCACACATTGAGGACATCCTTGAAGCTAGGGACCACAAAAGAAAAGATTTTTAGAAAATAACAAGAAACCAGAAAATAATAATTCAATACCTGCAGCATGATGTAAAAGATGAACAGCATAATACTGATGAGTGTCAACGAAAAAGAATGTGTCAATACAAGTGACAGAAATACAAGTGACATATTTGCAGAAGTAATAGCAGAAAATTTCCCAAGCACAGGAAAAGGATATGACATATAGATAAGTGAGGTATATACAACTCCAGTTAGCATTAACCAAAATAAATCTCCATGAAGATACATCATAATCAAGATGCCAGAAATTCAGCACAATTCTCCCTAATTGATTTCTGAGGGCAAGTATTACACTTGCAGATTTTTCTGCATCTCTTGAGGTGGTCAGCTGATTAAAAGTTGTTAGAGAAAAGAAATAGTTCACATGTAAAGGAACGCCCACCAGAATCACAGCAGATTCCTCAACACAGGCCATCAAATCAAGAAGAGCTCGGAGTGAAATATTTCAAGTCCTGAAAGAAAACAACTTGGAATCCAGATTGATGTACCCTGCAAAACTATCTTTCAAAATTAAAGGAGAAGTAAGATTTTTCCATGACAAAGAACAACCAATAAAATTCATGACTACTAAGCCACCTTACAAAGAACACTGAAAGATGGTCTGCATAGAGATCAAAATGACTGCAATTCCAAGAACAACCGCAGAAAGAAACCATCAGACAGGGCAAGCAATTAAACATTGGAAAGACATGCAACCAAAAGCAGGAAAATAATATGACAGAGGTAAGCTAATACATATCAGATAGAGCTGTCAGTGTAAATGGTCTTAATTCACCATATGCAAAGACACAGATTGGTAGAGTCGATCAAGAAACATAATACAACCATATTTTGCATACAAGAAACACATTTAACTCAAAAGAAAATTCATAGACAAAGTCAAGGGATGGAAAACAATATATTTTTTTTGGCCCAATAACCCAGAGAAAAGCAGGGGATAGGTATTCTGTTTGCAGACAATGTGAACTTCAGACCAAGAATTATCAAACAAGACAAATAAATTACTAAATGCTACATGCTTGCTGGGGGAAAACTTCAAGAGGAAGAGATAATAATCACGAATATGCACACACCAAATATGGCAGCACCCACCTACATCAGGCAAATTTTAATGGACATGTATAACAAAATGACCAATAGCACAATTTAACGCCTCCTTGACCCAAAGCGATAGATCAACTAGACAAAAAGTGAGCAACAAAATGACAGAAGTGAACCAAACTTATGAACAGATGGACCTCGTAGACTTTCACAGTGTTCCACCCAACAACATCAGAATACACATTATTTTCAGCTGCACATGGGTCATTCTCTAAAACACACCACATACTAGTCCTGTGCTTAAGTAACTGCAAAGGAATTAAATTATTCCACATGCATTGTTTGACCATAATGCAAAGAAATTGTAAATTAATGATAAAAGAAATGCAAAAACTTCATAAACACATGAAAATTAAATAATATTCTCTTGAATAAACAATGGGTCACAGATGAAATTAAACAAGAAATTAATCAATAAGTACAATCCAATGAAAACTTCAAACACAAATTACCAGAATTTGTGCAATTTGATGGCAGAAATACCTAGAAGAAAATTTTATAGCAGTGGACTCTCACATTAGGAAAACAGAAGGAGAACAAGTAAATAGCATAATGCTGTACTTCAAGCTCCTAGAAAAAAAACAAGTCAAGCCCAAAGCTCAAAGAAGCTAGGAAATTACAAAGATAAGATCAGAAATTAATGCAACAGAGACAAAGAAAATAATACAAGGAATTAATGAATGAAAAAGTTGGTTCTTTAAAAGATTAAATAAAGGGGCTGGGAAGATGGCTCAGTGGAATAAGCACTTCCCTAGCAAGTGCAAGGACCTGAGTTCAATCCATGGTTCTGCCAAACACACACACACACACACACACACACACACACACACACACACACACACACATACTTTAAGAAAAAGATTAAATAAAATTGATAAATTCCTGGCCAATCTTCTTTATAAAAAAGGAAAAAAAAACCTCAAATTAATGCAACAAGGAATGAAAAGGGTGAAATCACTACAGATCCTATGGAAATTCAGACCATCAATACCTACTTCAAAAATATTTATTCTGAAAAGATGAAAAACACAAAAGAAATAGATAGATTCCTAGATATGTACGAATTACCAAAACTGAATCATGAAGATTTAAAATTCTGAATCACCCAGTGTCACCTAATGAAATTGAAAATGTAGTAAAATATTTAACAAGAAAGAAATACCCTGGTCCTGGTGGATTCACAGCTGAGTTCTACAAGAAATTTAGAAAATATTTAACCTCAAATTCTTCATTGAAATTGTAAGGGAAGTAATACTCTGTGATTCATTTCTGAAGGCAAGTATTACACCAATACCAAAACCAGAGAAAGACCCATCCAAAAACACAGAACTACTGGCCAATATCCCTAATGAACATAGATGCAAAAGTACTCAGTAGAATGGTAGCTATAGAATGCAGCAAATCAGTTTGAAGATTGCACACTATGGCCAGGTGGGATTCGTCCCAGGGATACATACACAGATCCACGAATGTAATGCATCATACCAACAAAGCCAAAGACAAAAAAATCACATGATCATCTCAAGAGATGCAGAAAAATCTTTCTTTCTTTCTTTCTTTCTTTCTTTCTTTCTTTCTTTCTTTCTTTCTTTCTTTCTTTCTTTCTTTCTTTCTTTCTTTTTTTTTGGCAGAACCAGGGATTGAACTTGGACCCTTGTACTTGTCAGCCAAGCACTTATTCTACTGAGCCATCCCCTCAGTCCTCAGAAAAATATTTTGAAAAAATCCAACACTCATTCATGATAAAAATCCTATAGAAAATTGCAATAGATAGCCTTTACCTTAATGTGATAAAAGTTATTATGACAAAGTAATAGCTAACATCACACTAAGTAGACAAACACTGAAAGCTTCCACTGTAAAATCAGAAATAAGATAAGACTGTCTACTATCACCATTCCTATTCCATATAGTTCTGGAGATGCTAGCCAGAGAAATTAGACAAAAAAATAAATAAATGAAAGGAAATAAGAATTGCAATGGAAGAAGTTAAACTATCAATAGTGTTAGATGTGATTCTCTGCATGAAAGATCCAAGAAGACTCTGGTGGAGATTTGTAGAATTAAAAGAAAATAAGTTACATTTCAGATAGAAGAGCCACAAGGCCAGCCAACATTTTGGCCCTAGCCTTTCAAGGTCAGCAAAGACTCAGGACATAGCAGAACCTGTACTGCAACATCATGAAACTCAGGTGAGCTCCAAATTTTCTGAACAAGGAGATTATGGAGCCAAGAGGAAAGAGATTGAAGTTCTAAAGTGTGCCTGGGGAGAGTCACATGAAGAGAAAGCTTTCTCTCAAGCTCTCACAGAGAGCAATCTGGTCAAGCATTGGCTGTGACTCATCCATGTGGATGACACAGACAAAGGATCTGCAGAATAATGTACAGGACTACAAGATAAACCCTGACAGGACTTCACTGACCACATAAGAAATATAAAGTTCATGTGTTGGTATATAAGTCTTGATCTACCTAGGTCTTAACCGTCCAGCAGAAAAGTATAAAAGTATAAAAATGAAGTATACATCGTGAGCCCATAATATTAAGCTGAGCTGTAAATGGATATGGTCGATAATTTCTTTGAATAACTCCCTATGGTTGCAGAATGCTGGACTGTGTTGGATTGTGGTGTTGAGTTCAACACCTAAGTTAGTTGAATGTCAATGGAGTGCCCACCTTTGACAGGTGTAGACAAAGGAAGGGTTGTAGAAAGAAAAAATCAGGATGTGTGTGTATAGACAGTACAGTTGGGATAGATAACGCTGTGCTTCTACATAATTCTATGATAGGCAAGATCTGCACTAATGGTGGTTGGACAGGATATTATGTCGGCTTTTAGTACTATGGTCATCCACTAGGAAAATAATTATTGAATTTTTGATATAATTCAGGTATAAAAAAATAAGTAAGCAACTACACTCTTAATTCACTGGTAAGAGATATCTGCTAAAATAATATCTGTAAATATAATATCATGTATGCACCTTGTACAATACCAAAACGTTATGAAAACAGTTTGCCATGTATTAATTCATCGAATCTGCCTGGTTAAGGTGCCTTGAAACTGTCTGATTGACCTTTGTATTTTAATAAAATAAAAATAAATGAAAAAAAAAGTTACATTTCAGGATACAATGTCAATACTCTAAAATCAATATCATTCCTGTACACAAACAATAACCTCACTGAGAGAGAAATTAGGGAAAGCACACATTTCACAGTAGCATCCAAAAAATGATACACTTAGATATCAATCTAACAAAGGACAAAAAAGATCCATAAACTGACAATTACAATACTCTAGTAAAGGAGATTGAAGAGGATTTCAGAAAATGTAAATACATTCCTTGCTCATGGATAGGAAGAATGAACTTGTATTGATCTATTTGTTTTCTCTTTGCTTTTTTTTGTGGTACCAGGGGCTAGAAAACCAACTTGCGAGAACAGTAATATTCTCTAAACTGTTATACAGATTTCATACAGTTCCAACTGAAATACATTAGCAAGCCTCACAGATCTAGAGGAAATGTTCTGAACCTTCATTCAACTACAAAATATAGAGAATAGCAAGGAAATTCTGGGCAACAAAGCTAAGGCAGGAGGCATCACAATCCCTGACTTGAAATTATACTACAAAGCTAATGTGATAAAATCAGTAAGACCTGAGGATCAATGGAACAGAATAGCATATGCAAGCACAACTACTCAGCAAATGTATCTTTGACAGAGGGGTCAAATATATTCACTGGAAGAAAAATAGCTTCTTTAATAAATGGTTCTAGAAAAATTGGCTTTCCTCATGCTGAAAACTAAAATGAACCATGCCTATTACCCTGTACTTAACCAAATTAAAAATGGATTAAGGACATAAATATTAAAACAGAAACACTAAATCTACTGAAGGAGAAAGTTGGTAAAAATCTTAAAGATGTAGGGATATGCAGAAAGCTCATGGACAAACATCTAACTGCATGGGAAATCCTTCAAGGAATCAACAACTGGGATTTCATCCTATTGAAAAGTTTTTGCACATCAAAAGAAATCATCATCTGAGTGAAAAAGAATCCTTGAATTGGGAAAAGAATCTTAGCCAATAGTTCCTCAGACAGAGGACTTCTATCTAGAATATACAAATAATTAAAAGAATCAGCATCCCTAACTTCAAAGATCCAATCCAAAAATGGGCATCTGAGATGAATACACTTCTCCAATAAAGAAAAGCATATGGCAAACTTTATGTGATAAAGTGTTCAACAGCATTGGTTATTTGAGAAATTTGCATTAAAACAATACTGAGATTTCATCTCATCCCAGAAAGAATGGCTGTCATGAAGAAACCTTCTAATTGCAAATCTTAAAGAGGCTGTGGGGTAAAAGGAACCTTTCTCCACTATTAGTGGTAGTGGAGACTGGCAACACCGCTATGGGAATCAATGTGTAGATTCATCAAAAAAGCTAGGATTACAAGTCCTATTTGACCGAGTTATTCTCTTTCTGGGTATGTTTCCAGAAGACCTGAAAGTATCATACCATGGTGACATATGTACATGCGTTTATAACAATGCAATTTGTCATGACTAAATCTTGAAAACAACCCAAATACTTATCAAATGAGGAATGGATAAAAAGATGTGGAACGTTTATACAACAGAGTATTCCTCAGCTATAAAAAGGATAAATGGGAGGGTTTTATAGGTAAATGGATATAAGTAGGGTCTATACTGATAAGGGAAATAAATCAGACTTGCATATGTAAACATAGTATTATTTCCTTAGTGTAAGAACTTGAAAGAATAAATGGAATCTGAATGGTCCAATAGCTATAGTAGGGGGCGGGGAGATGGCTCAGTGGAATAAGCACTTCCCTGGCAAGTGCAAGGGTCTGAGTTTAATCCATGGTTCCACCAAAAAAAAAAAAAAAAAAAAAAAAAAGATATAGTAAAAAGGAAAGAAACTTCTCAAAATTAAAGAATGATTGGGATGAGGGAAGGAAAAGAAAGAAAGAAGGGAATAATGTATGTATATATACAAGATAGGATGATCGTACTATTACTATTTCCTTTTTGAAGGGAGCAGTTAATGCTTAAAATTTTCAGTTGGACCAGTTTTACATTCTTATTCTGCTAATCTGAGCAATTACTTTTTTTTATTTTTTATTTTTGTCTTTTTGAGACAGGGTCTCACTATGCAGTTCAGGCTGGCCTTAAGCTCACCTTGTAGCTCAGGCTGGTCTCGAACTCAGAACAATCCTCCTGCCTCAGCCTCCTGAGTGCTGGGATTACAGGCCTGTGCCACCACACCCGGCTCTGAGCAATTACTTTGAGGGCAGCAATGTGCAATGTAATCCAACCATTGTTGAATTCCTATCATCTTGAGCTTTGAGATTCTGTATCATTTATAATATTTTATCCATTACTTTTGAATTTTTTAAAATAAAAAAACTGAAGTAAAATGTAGGCATTAAATAATGAAGCTGCTATGAACTGCGTATTAGCAGCTAAATAAACCTCATATTTTATCAGGATATTTCTGTTTTGGTTTTCATTTAAGCATTGTCATGTGAAGCTGTACAGTTTCAAGAGTCTATTTCTTTTGTTTACGTCTTAGAAAAGTTTCTATAGAATGGCCAATAATACATATAAAGTCAGTGCTGTTGATGTGATTTTGAAGAAATTCCTCCTCAGTCTGTTATGGAAGAATTTTTACCTTTCTATAGTGAATATAATTTTTCTCTACAATAGTCATGTCACCAAATCTCCGGTGAGGAGCTTAATATAATTTCAAATCATAAAATTGATAAATGTTTCACATAAGATTAAACTGAGTTATATATGACAGGAAACTTGAGCAACAGAGGCTGAAGCAGATAGGAGTTTCTCCAGTGAAAGACGGGTGGAGGTAGGATGCCCCGGGCTGGTATGGCCATTTTATCATCACCAGATGCCACCAGCTTATATGTCTTTTCTCCACCATCTTAGGACTTGGTGTCACTCCATAATTTTGAGTGGCAGCAGAGGTATTTATTGGCTGTCATGTTTGTGTTGTAAGCACCAGGAAGAAGAAATCTATAAGGATTTCTCAGACCAGTCATAATCCATTAAGGAGCCCTAAGTAGATTCATATAGCACATCTTACATCTCAGGGTTCAACATATGTCAAGCAGAAGGAGTCTGGGAACACTGCTATTTAGTGGACGTTATTGTCTCAAGTGAGGCAGGGCAATGTTGAAGAAGGCAAGGGCAAGTGATTGCTTCACACATTTCAATTCAGAATCACATGAAGAATGGAAAGACAGATAACATTTGGTCTAAGAGACAGCCAAATAGCTCAGTGGATTAAAGCCCCTGCTAGCAGACTCAGGGGTCAGGAGTTTGATCCCCGGGCCTTCCGTGCCGACCCTGCCCATGGGGTGCTCTGAGACAGCAATTGTTCTCATAATTTTTCATGAGGAACTGGAGTATTGTGAAGATTTCTTTTTGTTTCTTCTTCTTCTTTTTTTTTTAAATATGCATTTGGTACAAGGTCTCACTAGGCAGCTAGGATTTGTAGTCATCCTCTTGTTTTCAGCCTCCACAAGGCTGGGATTACAAGCGTGCACCACTATGGCTGGACTCGGTGGTTAGATCTGTCTGCCTGTGGGCAGGGCTGGTGCAGCCTGTGGTGCCTGGGATCGAACCTCATCCCTGCACTTCCCTAAGCAGGTGCTTAGTCCATTGAGCTTTCTCACTGGCCCTCCGAAGATTTCTTGATAGGTTTCTTCACAGTTTTGAAATTGTAGTGATGTAATTAGGGTAGGGAGAAGAGCATGAATCATTGCTATGAATGTGAGTGTGCTCAGGCTGTGCATCTGTGCACCAAATGACTGTGAGTGCAGGCAGGCGGATGAATTGTTGAGTCATTGAGTAAAGGATAGAAACTTCCTGATGTGGTAATGAACTAAAACATTGAAGCATGGAGATTACACTGCACAGATATTTAGAGACAGAGCCTTCCTTCTTCCTCTTCTCCTTTGGAGACTGTGTCTTTGTGATGCATTATGCAATATGCCTTTTTCTTTTTAAATTTGAGAGCATTTTAAAGTCTCCTTTTGTGACTGGAGTAAGTGTATTTAGATGAAGCTGAAAGTTTTAGAATTTATGTGATCTGAGACTTGGCTCCATGTTCAGGAGTGATGTTAGAATCTAGGCAGTGGTTTTTATGCCCAGATGTTGGTGACTAGAAAATCCATGGGATTAGGTAGTGCACCACAAGTTTCCAGTGTTTACAAGAGTGCAGTCATAACTTCAGATGGGATCCCAGAGGAGATATGCTTCTAAAAGGGTTAAAGTTTGTGATTGCAGTTTTATTGCAGTCCTTTCCCTCACCTCTTCATCTCTTCTGAGAATTTTCTTTGAAGGTATGTGGTTTCTTTTGATGATAAGAGATGTGGGGCTTATTGTGAAATGTAAGAGATGCCTATTTGTATACGAGCCAGAGCCTCCTAGTGCCAACAGAGCAATCATTGTCCTGTACTTTAGTGCAGAACTCCAGGAGGGCCGGACACAGTTAGTGAGCAACAAAACTCGTAATACTTAGCTAATTAGCATTTCCAGAAATAATTTTTAGGGTACTGTTAAATATAAGGACAGTATCTTAAAAATGATATGTTGCATATAGGGTTTTTAGTAGATTTTATAGGTTTCTAACCTCATAAGCAGATTTTCTAAAATTTAGATTTCAAAATTTTCTTTATGGCATTAGCAATCAGAAGCTCCCCAAGTAACTCGTGCAAGTAAATGATTTAGCAGTTGACCAATGGCCATGTAGGTTCCTGCTTTGGTATACTTCACTTTTGGAAGAAAAATGTCTTGCTTACTTTTTCCTGTGTGAATGGTCCATCTTTTCTTCCACAATGCTCTTTTGAGAAAATAAGGCAAAATATTTAAAGAGATTGGAAGAAAGTATTTATCTAAAACAATGAGTTAAGACTGAATACTTAAAAAAAACGAGTAACTTCCTGTGCCACGAAAAAAACATGGTTTTATAGAAGAATTAAATGCAAAAATAGAGTATACAAATCTATTTTGGGTGGTAGATGTACAAACTTTATAAAGTTCAATCTCAACCAGAATGCATGACTAATTATTCCCTTTCAGTTGTGTCATAAAAGACAAGTGGGCACTCTACTTTTGCTTATGCTTTTGTGAATGTTTAAGAAATGTCTTCATTGGTAAGATACAACATTAGGGATTTACTTACTTACTTCCACTTAGCTGTGATTTAGAAAATGATTTGATTTTACGATAGGTGTATTTATGTGTGTGTGTGTGTGTGTGTGTGTGTGTGTACAGGAATGTATATACAATCGTTAGGTTTGTCATGAATGGGCTGTGTTACAATTCTGAAGCACTATCTCCCAGTTATAAGTCATCTGGAAGTTTCCATATTTTAAGACTTAAAATTTCTCCATTGTAGGTGTTGGTATAGTGTATAAATATTTGGTAGTGTGGTATTATAATTGCTTATCTTTTGTGGAACAAATGTGAATTAAGAATTAACCAAAATTGCTTACAATAAAATATGCTGACTCTCTAAGTTTTATTAAAATTTAAGTTAAGGATTAAATACATTTAAAAACTTTAAATATTTTAGAATAATCTATTGGGTCAAAACAGAGTTACTCACATAACTGTTGGTTTTCATGTTATATTTGCATTCCGTTTGTTCCTTTTTTTCTTTTAGACACATGAAAACTTTCTTTTCTTCTTTGTAGTTTCTTGATCTTAACTGGTCTTAAATCCCAGACAGTTTCACCTCCAGCATTTAGTTCTGTAGGTTGATGTCTTTTATCATAGGGAGCAGTCTGCTCTATGTCTTTCAAAGAAATTGAAATGCTTTCTTTAATTTTTGGCTGTCAAAAAGGTCTAAGTTTTAACTTTTTTCCTACTATGGTTGTAAAAAATTCTCTAAGAATAATTCTGCTAGAAAATTTTTGAGTGTGATTCATTCAAAATCCTCCCAGATTCTTTTTGATTTTGATTTATTTGGAAGATAGTAACAGAGACAAATATTCTCTATTGTTTTCCAGTTTAACCAACATGTACACTCAAAGACTTCACAAGATAATTAGAAAATTAAGAATCCATGAAAAAACCAGAATGTGTGCAAGGAATACAAATATTCAACAGTATAGATAAGATGTAATCACACACTACAACATTTTTCAGACTGCAACAAAGCAAATGTTATCTTCGTCACTCCACATGGTTCTTTTTTGGAGCAGATTGAAGAAGACAAATGCATTTTCAAATAATTTTTTTAACTAAGTGTGACCTTAACACTTCAGAAGGGATTTAGATTAATCAAGGGTGGGAAATATTTTACTTTTCTAGAAATTAGTCATTGGAACTAATCACTGTTGATAGAATCGGAATCTCCACTAGACATTTTTGATGACAACATCAATTATAATTGGGACTTTTTGTACACCATTTCGGGATGGATTAAATGATCATTAGCTAGTTTATTCGTACAAGAATGTATGCTTTTGCCATTTAGACACTTTTATTACTACATAAGAACTCTTTATAAAAGCCATTACCTTTGTATTAGAAAAATCATTAATGGGAATGAAAAAAATTAAGAATGGTCCTACTGGTACTAAGGTCATTACTCAAACATTATATATAGAAGATAAGCATTTGAGAATTATTTTGGTACAAAAACAGCAATTTTAATTGATTACTCTGAAATATAAACAACAGCAACAAATCAATATGTGATGGGAGTTAA
Source organism: Ctenomys sociabilis (assembly GCA_004027165.1). Taxonomy (NCBI): domain Eukaryota; kingdom Metazoa; phylum Chordata; class Mammalia; order Rodentia; family Ctenomyidae; genus Ctenomys; species Ctenomys sociabilis. Next base: position 37,484 of record PVKA01002335.1, read on the forward strand.
AATATATGTCCTCATCAACTAGGAAAATGATTTTTGAATTTTTGATATAATTCATGTATAAAAAATAAGTAAGCAGCTACACTCTTAATTTACTGATAAGAGACATCTGATAAAATAATATCTGTAAATATAATATGTATGCACCTTGTACGATACCAAAACATTATGAAAACAGTTTGCAATGTATTAATTTATCGAATCTGTCTTGTTAAGGTGTCTTGAAACTGTCTGATTGATATTTGTACTTCAATAAAATAAAAAATAAATTAAATAAAAAATATATGTCCTTTTTAATTGCTGTATAATTGATTTTTGTTTACTCATGTTTTCCAGTGAAGATACCGGCAGTCTTGTATCAGTGATGTGAGAATTTGAAACACACTGAATTACTTTATTTGCAGGGTCATGTGTATCTTCTTTGATTTACGTGGATGAGAACTAAAATTAGCTTGTATTTCTTGGATACATGAAAACTCATTAGGAAGAAACAACTCAGAAGCATACTAAGTGACAGGGAGGAACTCAAAGTTGAATTAAAAATCATCTGGGCATAATCAGGCTTCTCATTGAGGAGACCCGGGGACAGAGTTCTTGTTCTTTGTTAAGATGGTTAACTCCAGGGCACTTTTCCCTCCATTCCTTAATTATTTTCTCAAGGCACATTTACCTGCACTTGTAAAATGAAAGTTGCTTGGAACTTTCAAAATGTCACAATAGTCATTCAAACAAGTTGATAGAAAAAAGGAAGGAAACTTGAGCAATTTAAAATTTAAATTATTTCCATAATTGCTCGGATGAAAATATTTCCCTTATATAAATTTCAATGTGCACATTCTAAGGTCCATTTTTTTGAAGATATCCTTGGTTCTTAGGCCTGGTTAAAAAGTGCTATCTTTACCAGATGATGTTAGATATTTGCTACCTTCTATTTTTAGGGCTCTACAGTACAATGGTTTTTGAACAAAAGCTGCCTGAATACACAGTTCATGGTCTCATACTGCCTGAAGATTTCCCTCGGATAAAATCACAGGTATGAAGACCCCACAGTGCATCTAAGCACACAGGCTATTCTAAGTATATTTCTTAGGGATGGGGAATAGAACAAAAACAAGTCAGAAAAACAAGGCAAGTCACCAAACTTCATTGCCCATCTGCTTGGTTCCAACATATTAGATTTTTAGGTTTGAACACATAATATTTACTTATGCCATAAAATTGATGTGTGCATTTAATTTGGCAGTTTATTTTCCCATCAGAAAAATCTTTCTATTAAGCTGGTATATTCTTTTTACCATGACTTGTTAGAATTGAAGAAATATGCTATCTTAAAAATATGAATGCAGCAGTCCCAGTGCTGACTACATAGTAACAGGCAGAGAGGACAGTAGAGGAGGGACCTGCTCTCCCTTGTCTACTGGGGCTGTCTTCACAACAGGCCAGGTATGCAATGGACAGATGTGTTCACAAATAGGTGCAGAAAACATAGACTCGATTAAATATTGAGCCATAAAGAAAAATGAAATCTTGTCTTCTGTGGCAATAGGGGTGGAGTTGGAAGATATTAGCGAAAACAATAAGTGAAATAAGCCAGACACAGAAGGATAAGTACAGCGTGTTCTCTTTTGAATGTGAGAGCTGTAAGTGTTGCTATTGTAGAGAGAAGAGTATTATAGTGGTTACTGAAGACTAGGAAAGGTATGAGGAAGGAGATAGAGGTCAGATAAGAGATACAGAGTAGGAGGAAGTTGTAGTGCTCTTCAGCACAGAGTGCTGACTATACATTATGAAGATTTTTCATGTATTTTACAATAACTATCAGGGAAGAGTTTGAAAGTTCTCAATACAGCAAAATGCTAGTTTCTCAGATTTGATCACTGCACATTGTCTACAGGAATTGAAAATCACACTGGACTCTAAATATGTGCAATGATTGTGCATCAGTGAGACATGAAATATTTAAAGATATAAAGAAGGAGTTTTTTTTTTTTTTTTTCTTTTTTAGCCTACTCAGGATGCCTTCAGGGTAGGTCTGGTAAGGCCTGAGGATCTGGGGATGAATCATAGAATTCTGAGCCTGACTGCTTTGCTTAGACAGGCACTTAAACAACTGAGCTAATGGGCAGGCCCCCTTAAAGACATAAAGAAACAAACTACACACAGGAATACAAGCAGAACTAAGCGGTCCTCCTCAATACATTCAAGTCTTTTTGTGTACAGGGTGAAGGACAATGTCACAATCACAACACATTATCTTAGAGATACAGAGGAATTGATTGTGCTCAAAATTACTCTTTCCTTTATTCAAGTCAGTGCTTACTAGGCATCTGCCGTGTGCCAGGAACTGTAAGGCATTAGCTTTGTAAAGATGAGTAAGATGGATTCTGAACCACAACTTAACCTTTTAGTTTAAAACATTAGTTCTCTCTTCTGACTGTATAAAATTGCTATACATTAAATGAAAGTCATGCTTTTTAAAAGTGTGAAAGAACCCAGAGAAAGCCAGTTAATGAGACATAAGAAAATGTAAATCAGTGATGTGGTGCTCTTTCACCTAGCACCAGAGCCATGGGATTAGCAGTAATGAATATCTGATTCACCAAGGGTAAGAGAGGCTGTAATTTAAAAAGCAACATGGTATTTGACAGTTTAAAAGGCATTAAATTGCTATGTTCTATCAGTTGTATTTCACAAATCTTTAAACAGGAAATAAAGATATCTGTGACAGTGTGACTTGCTCCATCTTTCCTGTATGTAATGAATTTAATTGCCATTATGCTAATGAATTAAATTATATTGATCAAAGATTGATTCAACAGAAGGCTTCAAAAAGACTCTGAGAGAGGTTGTTTTTTTCAGACACTTTTCCCGGTTTGGTTAACTGCTTTTGCATACAGACTTGTCAATAACCACGATTACATGAAATGAAGTCTTTCTGAAATGTGATAAAAGGAATTTTGTTAGCTCCCTGAATGTATTCAAAGTTTAAATTGAGAGTTTTAGAAGTTTCCAGTCTTTTCTTTTAAATGTATTTAGTACAGAGTCTATAGGGTCTCTGTATACAGATCAGACTTGTAGTGGTCCTCCTGGGTTCAACCTCCCACGAGCTGGGATTATAGGCCTGCACCCCATGCCCAGTCTCAATCACTATCTCAGCGTGCCCTGGGGGATCAAACTCCAGCTGCTGCGCTCTGCCTAAGCAGGCACTTTAGTCCACTGAGCTATCTGGCTGGCCCATTACATATATTTTAAACAATAGTACTTTTGAAAGTATATCAAGATATACAAATAAATTCTACCATTTTATAATTTCCCAAACATGTTCAAGGATAGTTATAAAAGAATCATGCAAAAATGTTAAGGTATAGGATCATGAATGAAGGTGGCAACTTTCTGTGTTTGACTTTTCTAAACTTTGAAAATAACATAGCAGCATTTATAATTTTAATCGCATTAAATGTGTATGCAGTGGAATTAAATGTTCACAGTGTTTCAATATTATATTTTAATACTGATACTTTATTCCTTTCAAATAAAAACTTCCTGTCTTAATCTTCTGGTGAAAGGTATAGATTGACAAGGTGAAGGAACAGAATAAAACAAAACTTGCTGGAAGACTGGCAAATAAACAAAATTGATTAAAGGTCAAATAGAGGTTTTTTTTTTTTAACTGACACTATGATTTTTCTGTTTTTCCATTGGTCTTATGAAGTCATAAAACACTATCTTAAATCAAGATAGAATGAAAAGCAATTGCATTTTCTAGATATAAATGCTTTTGAAATAGATATTTCTTCACTTTTATGACTAAGCTCTTGGTTAGAAAAATGCTGCAGTGGCACATAAATAATGTGTTTAAGAGGCGATTTCTCTTGTTTTTCTTAAAGAATGTGTTTGGTTGTTGCAGGGTCTCACTGTACAGCTCAGACTCATGGTCATCCTGTTGTTTTTAACCTCCTCATTATTGGGATTGCAGGTGTGTGCCACTGCCTGGACTTTGGCCAGCTCAGCCCACCCTAGGGGCAGGGGATTGAACCGCAGTCCCTGCGCTTGCCTAAGCTTGCCTAAGGAGGCGCTGAGTCTTGCAGATAAGAGGAGATTTCTTTGTTGTAACAAAGCCCCAGCTAAAATTTTAGACTTTAGATTAGGACATATATTAGTAGTCACCAAGTATGAGCTCAATTTTATAGTCAAGGAAAATGAGATCTGTAAGAATTTATCTTTTCACACCATCATCTGCTGTCCCAGAATATATTTTGTTCCAGCAAATATTATAAAGTGGTTTGCAAGAATACATAAAAGATAGGAAGACACTATAAATTTGAAGTAGGTATGAAGATAAGGATAGAAAAGAATAGCACTAATGAAAAAAGTCAGAGTAGAAACTCAGAGAGCACACTATTAAAAGTTAGGTATTTTGTGGGACCTTATGTGTTATTATAGTTTACTTCTAAAATGTGATTCTCCAAATTTCATGTATTCAAACATGGGATTTTTACTTGACTTACCTTATCAGCTACAAAAGTTACATTTCTTGTTATATAGGTCTTACTTTACCTTGGTCTTAACCATACGGCAGAAAAGTATAAAAGCAAGCTATAAAAAGTAAAGCCAAATTAATGTGCTGAGTTGTAAAGGGCTCAAGTCAACAACTTCTGACATTGCCAGTCCTACGGATAACCCACTACTATTATGGACTACTGGACTATATTGGAATATTTTGCTTAATTCACATACCTACAGTATTTAAATGACAATGGAATACCCTTCTCTGACAAAACTAAACAAAAAAAGGAGATATAAATGAATGACCATTTTGTATCTGTATATTCAAAATAGGTAGAATAGATACACAGCTACATTCTCTTAATTCAGTGAATAAAAAGATTTGTTCTAATAGTGTTTGTGGACAGGATATCATGTCTGCTTCTTGTACAATGAATAACCACTAAGACAAAATATGCAATGTATTTATTATTGAAACTGTCCTACTAATCGGGTTTGAAAGTGTCTCATTACTCTTTGTTTCTCAGTGAAATTATTTAAAAGAAACAAACATGGGATTTTTTTCAAGGTTATTGGATCATAAGGCACTGTAGTTATCAGGGTGTTAATTTGTGGATGGATTCATGGCTGAATATGCCTTTAGGAGGTGGGGCTTGTGGGAACAGGGGTCAGTGGGTGGATGACCTGAAAGGAGGTGTTCTTCTCTTTCCTGGCTGGAATAAAGTGACCAGCTGTCCACTACCAGACTCTTGCACCACACCTTTTCTGCTTTGCAGTCAACAAACCAAGGACTGAAGCCACCAAGACTATGAGCCAAATAGAGCTCTTGTCTTTTAAGTTGTGGGTGGTACAGGGTGTTTTGTTCCAGAGACAGGAAAGCTGACCAGTATACATTTTTGTACTGTCAAAGTATAGGGGACATTTGATTAGTTAAGCAGTTCAACTATGCCCAAGAAAATGACTTAACTTTTAAAAATGTGGACATCTACTAACAAAAGAAGAAAGAAGTATCTCCTGGGAACCTTGGTAAAAGAACACATCTTGTAAATCAACAATGTGTTCAAATACTTCATAACAAGAGACAGAACAGCAAATTCTGAGGGATAGTATCCTTTTCTTTTGTGCCATATTTCTCATTGCAAGCTGTGTCTGTCTCTGTCACCTGAGATGCCTTGTGAAGGACCGAGTTGTACTGAGTCTCATGCAGGACCAACTGGAGCATCTCTTTCACTTGGCCATTGGAGAGCCAAACTTTGCTTTCTGGGTGATTGCAAAGAGAGTTATTACCCAGGAACATGGAACTTCCTAGAGCTGAGCTTCCATTGAAATTAATACTTCGGAAACATTTTGTGTGTAGAAATCTAAGCTGTTGGTTAGTGAAACAGATTTCTATGCCTCATATTGGTTCATCCAGGTTCAGAAAAGCAAGAGACAGAAATCGGCAGGTGATGGCAGGTGTTAGGAGCTGCACTTGGCCCCTAACAGAGAGGGTTGAACAGTCTCTGCTTGGATGGAATATTAGTTACATGGTCCTTAATGGGTGCGTATGTACATCAATCCAAGTCTTTCTAGGAGGTTTCTTCTGCTTTTTTGCCTGTATTTTTGCTATGACTTCCCAAATGATTCATGTATTTTAGGGTATGACCTCATGCCTCATAATCCTATTGCTACCTACATGACCTGTGAAATGCAAATCTGCTCATGTTGCTTTTCCTCTTAGATCCTTTTTTTCATTTGTATTGTATCTAGGATGAATGTCCAGATTCCTTTTCACAGCGTGTAATCCCCTTCACTCTCATGATACATGCCTCACTTTTGGGCCTTTCTCTGGTGACTGTTTTGCTCAAGCCACCCCACTGGGGCAGTGTGGGTGCCAGTGAAATTCTCCATGACTTCAGTCCAAGATGAAGAGTTTCCTGCTTGTCGAGGGCCATCAATTTCCACATACTCTCTGCACTGTCTTGCTTTATTTATTTTACATTGATATAATGTGCTTAATTGGCACATTATAGCTTGAAGAGTGCTTCTTTGTCTTTACTGTTGCCTCAGATATCTAAGAATGACCACTATGAATTTATTGCTTTGAATATATTTGCTTAATAAAATTGAAATGGTGTTGCAGACTAATAAACTTTGACTAGGACGAAACATGCCAAAATGAAAATAATAGAAGAAATGATAGGTGTGTTCAGTTGATAGACTCAAGAGTGATTTAAAATATTCCTTCTATCTTGTATAACTTGGCAAAATCATTTGTATAACGAAGAGAAGTATGATACTTTCGAGGGAAATAATAGGGAGGAAACCTGGTAGTGAATTTATTCTTTGAGAAATTTTGGGATAAAGGAGTTATTTAGATCTTCATTGAAAAAAAAATGAATGAAACAATGACCTGAAAAAGGTAAACTATAAAGAAAATATATACTCTATATCCTTTTTCGAAAAGCTTGTGCTTTGTTTTTTTCTTTTCTCTATATTTGGTACTTGGTCTCACAGCACATCTCAGATTTGTACTGATCCTTCTGTTTTCAACCTCCCCCACACTGGGATTATAGGTGTGTGCCACCATGCCCAGTCTGGATGGCTGGCTCAGTGGGCCAGAGGCGAGGACTGGTGAGGCAGGTGCCGGGGATTGAACCCTTTGCCTACGTGGGTGCTTAGTCCATTAGACTATCACACCAGCCTCAAGCTTATACTTTTAAGATAATTTGTATCTCACTTTATTCTAGTGTGTAAGGTTTTAAATAAACTTATAAGGAAGCTTAAAGTCTAGAAAGACTAAGAAAATCAGATTTATTTAAGAAAAAATGAGGCAAACGAAAAAAAAAAACAACAACCAAATAAAGTGAAGACAAGGATAGTATTGATACATTCAATACAAGTTATGAATTCCAACCTGTGAATTCCAGTAATCAGAGAAAAGTGATGGTGACAAGGTTCACAGTGTGTGTGACAATCAAGCCATTCATTTGTGCCTGCAAAGATCAGTGATCTTCCCTGTGGATCCTTAGAGGGAAGAAGCAGCAGAATGCAAGGGTTGTGTTCACCCACATTCTTAAGTGTTGACTTTCATCGATGGGCGCTGGTAAAGTTCATCAATATAGCAAAATAGAAGTGATGTGAAGTACAGTTCAATATTTTCTGTTCTCTAAGGAACTGCTATAGTCATTATTTGGTGATATGGCTTATGATAGCAAAGACTAAGGGGTTAATTAATTCATTCATTAAGTTTTTAAAAATGTATTTGGTATAGGATCTTATTACACAGCTGGGACTCTTGGTGATCCTCCTATTTTCAGCCTTCTCAGCATGGTGTTACAGGTGTGAGCCGCCATGCCCGGACTCAGTCACCAGCTCAGAGCGCCCAGGGGCAGGGCTCACGTGGCATGTGGGACTATGGATTGAACCCCAGTCTCTGTGCTTGCCTAAGCAGGTGCTTAGTTCACTATGCTATCTTTCCAGCCCTTAAGGGGTTAATTTAAATGTAGACTCAAGGCCATCACTAATTCCCACTGCTCCTCAGCCTCTAGCTATTTTCCTCAGTAATTTGGAAGTAGATTTCTAATTTGCATAATCACACTGGGACTCTTGATAATTCAAGGCTTATAAACCACATTTAATTAACATTGCTTTTCAGTATTTAGAAGCCACAAATGGACTAGGTATACTTTGGTCAGTTATTTGCAAATGTAGTTTCTCTCAGAAACATTAAAATGTGTGTGATAATTTGAGATTGTATTTCCTGGCCAATAGTTAGAATATGGGGCTGGGCTATATTCCAGGCAATTGTGGAATGACACTTAATAACTTAGCCAATCTAGGACTAAAAGAAGTTCTTTAATATTTATAAACATTTACAGTATAAACCAAGTTATATTCTAAAGTCAGTACTAAGAGTATTTAAATAAATTAGTTTGAAACTTATTTTAAAACATGCATCAGTTCTAATTTGGAATTGAACTTTCAGTAGTATAATGAATAACTCAAATTACTTTACAAAATTAAAGAAGAAGTATCCAGAATTACAAGTTATTAATAGGAATACATCTTTGTTTTTTATTTCTGTAGTTTTAGATTTCTTGTGTAATAGAAAATATATGCTATTTAACATGATGGTTTTACAGTTTCATCTATTTTCCTGGAAGCAACATGTTGTCACTCTTATTTATGGGGGAGTAATATTCTAGTGTGTATGCATATCACATTTTCTCTATTTCTTGACCAGCGTTAGGCTGTTTCCAGAGTTTAGTTAGCATGCGATTCATTGCAGTAACCTGGGCATATATAAATCATCATAATGTAGTTCTCTTTGGGGAGTATGCCTAGGTGTCACATCGCTGGATTAAAGGTTAAATCAATTTTTAGATTTTAAAACAGATTTTCAAGGTGATTATATTTATGTTCCCACTAACAATGTAGGACACACCCTTCCCCACCAACTGTATCCTTGCCAGAATATTTTTGTATTATTAATTAATTAATTAATTATGTATTTAGTGCAGGGTCTACAGGGTCTCACTACCCAGATCTGGCTCATAGTGATCCTCCTGTTTTCAACCTCCTCAGTGCTGAGATTACCCATGGTATCACCATGCCCAGTATAGGTGGCCAGCTCAGTGCACCCAGGGGTGGGACAGGTGTGGCATGTAGTACTGGGGAATGAGCCCCAATCCCTATGCTTGCCTAGGCAGGTGCTAAGTCCACTGAGCTATCTTGCCAGCCTTTTTTTGGTATTCTTGATGGTAATCATTCTGATTGGGGTAGATGGGATTGCCAAAGTAGTTTGATTTGCATTTCTCTACTGACTACAGATATCATAATCTGTTGTTTTTCATATTTTCCCACTATCTTATTGGGTTCTTTGTTAGGGGAATAATTTTTTGTGTTCATTATATGGATCATACTCATATCAGAAACATAGCTAGGAAAGATTTTCTCTCATAAAGCAAGATGTCTCTTCACTTTGCTGTTTACTTCATTGTACTGAAGCTTTTGATCTGGTGTAGTCCTATTTGTCCTATTTATTGATTCCTGATATTCTTTCCTGTGCCTTGAAGTCCTATTAAGGAAGTCTTTTGACTGTGGCTATGACCTCAAATGTTTTACCTATGTCTTCTTCCACAAGTAACAATGTTTCTGGTTATATATCTAGAGTTTTGTTCCATTTTTATTTGATTTTAGTGCATTTTGAGAGCCAGACATCTAGTTTAAATCTTCTGTGTGTGGATATTCAATATTCTCAGTACCACTTGTTAAAAGGGCTCTCTTTTCTGTAATGTCTGTTTTTTTGGTACAGCTTTGTCAAAACTCAGAAAGCTGCAGATCCACAGATATTTTGTCTTATATGCTATTCTATTGGTCTCTGTTGCTGTTTTTGTATTATTACCATGCTATTTGTATTACTATAGCTTTAGAGTACAGATTGAAATCTGGTATTGTAATGCTCCCAGCTTTGTTCTTTTTAATTCAGAGTTGTATGCATTATTCCCTTGTTTTTCTGATTACACACAAAATTCAGAATTGCATTTTCTAGTTCTCTGTGAAATGTTATTTTGATAGGAATTACATTAATATGTGGATTGCTTTCAGTACTATGGCCACTTTCACAATATTAATTCTTATGCTCCAATGACTGGGAGGTCTCCCCATTTTCTAATGTCTCTACAGTTTCTTCAGTGTTCCTAATTTGCCTTGTAGGGGTATTTCATCTCCTTAAAACCTTTTTATTTTTAAACCACATCCAGCCTTACTTTCTGTGTCCAGGTGAATCCTCCAGGAAAAACTTGTGACTCCTCCGCAGTCTCCCTATTGAGAGTTCTTCCTCCTCAGTCTCCCTATTGAGAGTTCTTCCTCCTCAGTGTGAAAGGTTTTCCCTCTTATTACAGATTTCGCCTCTAATCCCTGCCTCCTTGCAGAGATGCTGTTCAATTTACCACAGTGCTATAGCCTGATAAAGCCATCCTAGATTGAAAATACCACAAGCAAAAAAATACACTTAGTATACCTGCTCTAGAGTATATCACAGTTTGGCAACACAGTATTCTGAGGATTATGAATCCTCGCCTTGTGTTTTTATGGCTGACTTGGAGCTTCTACTTGCTGCTGCTGTCCAGCATGAAGATGGAACATCACACAGCCTATTGCCAGCCCGGGAAAAGATCAGAATTCAACAGGTGGAGTGTGGTGTCTACTGAATGCCTACTGCTTGGGCGCTACTGTAAAAACAATCGAGAGTCCAAAGACCACCTGGAGCCCCTCTCTACTCATGCCTTTGCTTTTATTCCTGCATGCTAAGTAAGGGCTAGCTTTGTCAACTCAGTTCTAATGTGTTTAATAGAACTGAAACAATAAGACTCACTCTGAATCTACACAAAATGGTGATACCTGTGCCGATCAATGCAACACATTGTTGACTCTATGCTAAGAGGAAGTACAGCATACCCTCTGCGTATACGTTCTGTTAACACATTGATGTCAAGAAGCTGGATCATGGGAGCTTACAAATGGAACATGTCTTTAATCAGAAGCACCATTTTACATAAAAGTCATTAATGCTGAAGTTTTTCTTTCAAGAAAGAAAAGCATGGACCTTTGGAAATAACAGAAAGAAAAAAAATAAAGATGTAAAGGAGGTGTGTTGTATAACCTCCCCTGATCGTTTTCTAGGAGATATATATTTTTCGACAGATCTGAAATCGGAGGACGAGTTGAGATCAATGCTAAGAAGCACTGCTCTGTTCATCTGACGGCTCTCAGAGGTCCAGGTGGACTCTTAGGTTCTCTGAGGGGCAGGCAGATTCACAGGTGCCCTTTGCTGAAATAGCGAATTCCAATAACATATTTCTCTCTCCATATTCAAAGGGAATGTTCTAAGGGGAGAAAAGTGGTAGATTCGAGGGCTGAGTGTGCTCCAGTGACACGGGTATTTTGGTCCAGCTGACTGCTCTTCTTCAAGTTGTCTGAGATAAGTGTGGATAGGTTTCACGTATTCGCTACAGAGGGCTGGATCTGCTCTGCCTTCTGCGTCCACATCATTCACGGCCAGAATGACATCAGAGAAAGCCTGACAGACAGTCTTTGGCAAGGGCAGATCCAGAGGTCTGTAAGGGACTCGGAGAGGAAGTATTAACCAAAATTGTTTCAGGAGAAAGTTTTTCTTCCTTAGCAGGCTCAGGTTTAGGCTCAGGCATGCACACAGGCACCTTTGCTAGAGGTTTCTGCAGTTTTTTAGCAGTAACTTTTCCAGTCGCCTAAGTTTTTGCTTCCAGTTTCAGAGGCACTGTGGCTTGCAGCTGCTAATGGACTTTGTTACCTACGACTCTTGGAGAGCTGCTCTTGGCCTCAGGCCTGGCTTGGAGGCTGCGGCAGTGGCAGAGGGCGCACACTTTGCACCTACCCTACTGACTGTGGCCTTATTTTCAGTGTTACTTTTTGTGTACCAGGTGACTCGGTGCGCCCTAGCTTCTTCTTCACTCGACAGCAGCAGAGCACCAGACACCCCAGGACAGCCTCAGGCGCACCAGCCTCTTTGTACCCTTCTTGGCTTAACTCTCCTTATTCGCCTCCTGCTGCTTTCTGCTTGCAGAAGCAGCGCTACCGGGTGTGACATTTCTGCTTAGCATCAGATATGAGGTCCGGCCTCAATCTTCAAAGGAAAATAGTGCATAGCTGTTGGTTATCTACTTTGAATATTTTTTGCATTTATATTCTATTACATCATCCATAATTTAAAAATTGAATGATCAGTACTTTTATACAGCTAGACAAGCATCTAGATGATTTTTGGGAACATTCTGATGATCGATGCTCTTATTTAAAGACATGAATAGCAGAAGAAAAAGTCAGTTGTTCACGGTTAAGCTTGGGTACTATGTTTTAATTTTTATGCTATTGATTTTTTATTTTAGGCCAAGTCAAGGGGAAAAATATCACATTTAAAATGCTTAAACATATTTCCATACTGCATTTTTATTTAAACGAGGGTAGTTTAGTGTGTTGCATTTCTCTGTCAAGAGCTACATTACAGTTCCAGGAAGCAACTCACAAGGTACAAAGGAAGTACCAAGGAGCAGTGGAGGGATTTTAAGCGACATTTCAACAACACAAGGGCAGCACAGAAACATTCGGATTCTGCTAATAATAACAAAGAGGAAAAATACTTTCCATGCTGAAGCCAAGAGCAGGAAATGGATGTATAGCTTTTAAAAAGTCCATAGAAAAAAATCAAAAAGAAAGCACACTATGTACCTTGCATGTCAAAGGATTAAATGCAACTTACAAAGATTCCTCTGTCTATAAGTGACTTAAATGGATAAGGGATAGTAGGCATTGTTTGTGTTTCAAACTTTGATCCAGGTTGATAAGAATGATTAGAGTAAGTTATTTTTAATTTTTGTGCTTTAAGGAAGATTACAAAAAATGAAACCATTTCCAAAGATGGTAAAAGTTTTAGACCTCTTGTCTGTTTTCTGTGATGTATCACTCAGTTTTTGCTGTGGCATTAAACATTGCCAATGGTTTACAAGAGTTACAATATTTCTAACTCATATTGCATGATTACTACAGGCTATCTGCATTGCTTTGGCTGGGCTCGCTCTCTAGCTGCATCTTCCTATTCCTGGGCCTAGTTTGAGCAACTCTTTCTGGGCCGTGCTGGCCTTGTGGCAGTAGCCAGCACAGTGCACTTGAGTGAGAGAAAGAAGAGCTGAGCTCTCCAAGCATCACGTGTGCCTCAGCTGAATGGTGGCCCCAGTCACTTCTGCTGCAAGGTTTTGGTCGAGATACAGGCCACTGCACTTGCCAGGCAAGTGGTTATTCTATTCAAGCCTGGACCCTATTCCCTACCTTTTAAATAAAGTAATTAATAAGCAGAATGAATAGATGCTACAGGGAGACCACTGAGAAATGATTTTCCTTTCTACTCACAATGAACAGTCATTGTAAGACTTTTTGGGGAAGGCACAAGACCCATTCTGTATTCAAATGCTTTGTAGGGGGCTAAGGCTTAGCCTACTTAGTAAAGAAATTTTCCGAGACAAATGAATTCTCCTTGAAACTTGCAAAAAGAGAGTTTAGGAGATTTTTCATCAGCGGATTAAAGCACTTGCAAGCAGAAACAGGGGCTGGGAGTTCAATCTCTGGCCTGCCGTATTGGCCCTGCCCCTGAGGTGCACTGAGATGGCAATTGAGACTGCGCACGGTGGCACACAACTGTTGGTGTTGGGAGGCTGTAAACAGGTGGATCACTATGAGTCCGATCTAATAGTGAGACTCTGAGCATCCTGTAGACCCTTCCCTAAAATACAAAAAAGAAAAAGAAAAAGAAAAAGGGATTTTTCAAAATGGGAAGAGATTGAGAGTTGGAGGGAGCAGCAAGGGATGGGTCGGCAGTGGGGGAAGAAAGGATTAAGTTGTGCTCTGCGCACTGACACACTCCCATGACGATGCAGTCACTGTGTCCTGCAGCCATGTAAAAATAAAGATGCACCAAGCAAACTAAAAGGGGCAGTTAAAATCATGCATAAGTCTCCTTAGAAGATGAACATAAAACAAAGTACCTGGTATGATGTGCTCGGCCGCTCAAGGTACCTCAGTTATTCTTCTTTCTGAATTAACAGTTACCTGCCACATAATTGCTTTGCTTTGCGGTGAGCTCAGAGAATGATTCAAAAATAGGTCACAAATCAGGAGGTAGGTGGGAAAGTGTGGGCTGCTCCACTAATTTCATTATAAAAAATATAGACTTTAAATTCCAGTGTTTGTAATTAAATGGTGTTTAAATGTCATGCTGTTTGGAAAGGTTATTATCTCAGAATCATCACACATGATTCTCACAGTGGGGAAGTAAGGCCAGCCTTAGAAAACAGAAGTGAACACGTGATCCTTAAGACCCAAAATCATTAGACTTCCAGGTGTTTGCATGAAGGGTGAACCTTTGTAGAAGAGATACAAACATTTTTGCATTTCTTGGAATTTCTGAATGAAATTCCAATGAAGACATTGGAATTTCTTGCCTTTAAACTTTGAAAGCACTTTTTTTAGTCACTGCAAAACAGTTGCATCTTTGTTTTTCTCCCATGATCATCCTGGGTCCATGATCGTCCTGGGTTTGGAGATTTCTACAGAGAGATGAAAATATACTTTGAATTTGTATTCCTTGGACCTTTCAGTAACACTCACCTAAGGTTGTCTTCTTGTTCTTCCTTTGTTCTTGTTCTTGTTCTTCTTCCTCTTCTTGTTCTTGTTCCTCTTGTTCCTCTCCTCCTCCTCTTCCTCCTCCTCCTCCTCCGCCGCCGCCGGAACCACCACCACCTTTTCCTTCTTGTAATCTGCTGAGCTATTTGGCCAGATGGAAAAAATCTTGATCTAATGAGATTTTAAACTTTTTTTTTGGCAGAGCTGGCTGGGGATTGAACTCAGAACCTTGCCCTTGCCAGAGAAGCGCTTATTCTACTGAGCCACGTCCCTGGCCCCTTAAACTTTCTTAAAGACAAAAGTCTTGTATTATTCTGTAAAATATTCTCAGATATGTAAATTAATTGGCTAAAACAGGGATGTTGATGTTTTAGTAGGATAGTTAATCTTTACCTAAACTTGAACAACATATTTTCACTTGCTAAAATGCAGATACTTTCATGTATTCAATTTGTAAATGCGGCATAAATTTGAATTTAGGATTGCTTTAAAGTGAATGGCTCAAGTCAACAACTTCTCTGGATAACCCGCTTCTATTGTTGCCTGCTGATCTGAGAATCTAACATTTGTATTGTTGTATGTTACCTTATTTATGTCATTTTTCTCTTCGTTTTTGCTTCTATTTTTCACTCTTCAAGTTAAAATACAAATAAATGAATTAAAAAAAGTGTTAATGTAGAATAGAGATAATTCAGTATTATTAATGACGAGGCCTGTGCCTATGTTGGAATTATTTAGCTAATGAAATGTTGAATTTCTTATCTATAATAGGGGATGAGAACTAGATAGGATTTGAAGTTTCAAATCCCAAATTTCTTTGAAGTTCCAAACCAAAATTATTCTGTGAATAGAACCCATAGATGGCAGTGCCGTATAATAAAAACAGTGAAAGATAAAGTGACTTTTTGGATTTGTCCAGATTAGGGAAAATCTGAAACTAAAACTCACAAGGTTTCAAATGGAAGCAAGAAAACAAAAGCAAAATGACTGTTGTTATAATCAGTTTATTTTATTTTACAACACTTCAGTCACATTAAGTTCTAGTTGTGTAAGGTAAATATGAGAAAGAAATTAATGTCTACTTACTTGTATGTAGTGCATTGAAGAGCAAAAAATGATGAAATTTCCAAAGGAAAAAAAATGACAGATTCCTTCTCTGATACCAGAAAACTGAATTTTTGAAAAGCTATAGAAATAACATACCTACTGGAAATAAAATAAAGCCACTACAGAAAACCCAGAACTTAAACTGAAATGACATCTAACTATGTTGTGAAAGCTCATTACTTTAGGAAAATTTACAAGTAAAACCACAAACTTGACCTAACCAAACCAGTATTGTTGGTTATTTGGAAATTAACATTTTCTTGTAGTCAACCTAATTTAAACAGATGTTTTCCTGGCAGGACGAGCAGTACCTGGCTTTACCAAACCGACAGGGATTGCCTGTACTGACTTTCTATATCAATTGTAGAATAAATGGTTTTAGGAAATTTGAAGACGTCAGTATCATCTGACCATGAAGAAAAAGATGTTCAATGTCAAGGGCCAACTGGACTGAGGATATAGCTCAGCAGCACGAGCACCTGCCTGGCAACTGCAAGGTCCTGAGTTTGATTCCAGGGACAAACAAAACAAAAACAAAACAAAACAAAATAGAACTCAGCTAACCCCTTGTGCCAATTTTTGTTAACTGTAGCTTTAGAAAGTTAAAATTTGACTGAGAATAGATTTCATGAGAGCTACATTAGAATGTTATTGTGTCATGATATGATGCATGTTAAATTAGACATGTACAAAATGCAAAATCAGAAACAGTTTTCTATTTTAAATTTTTTTTTTATAAACCTCCTTACTTTTCATCAGGATGAAACTTGACAAGAAGTCTGGAAGCTGTTACAAACAAAATAGCCAAGAAGCTGTGCCCAACACGGATCAGGCAAGCCAAGTATTTGATAGTGCTGGCCAGACAGGGTGTTAAATTTTCTCATAAAATATCAAAGTGCTTCAGAAACAAAGCAAAACTCAATTTGATTTTATAAAACAAGTGATGTTGTGATGTAAGAAAAATATATCCCCAAAGCAAAGGCATACAGAAGATAGCCATACGTCATGAAATGGACAGATGTGACAAGTTTCACATGAGTTCTGGAGGTTTAAAATCCGTCCAAGTCATATCCTCAGTAAGTACCCTTCTAGCAGGCTGCTCCTCTGTGTTAGGACAGGTGTGAAAATCTTATGAGGGTGAGTGGCATCATTCTTTGGTTGCCAAAAGTGTCATGATGGGCACGCAGAGGCACACCCTGTGTGGCCAGTAGTGCTCTAAGTGCCAGGCATACAGTGGAGAGGCAGAAATGTACAATGGGAAGTTCTTGGAGGCAACGAGTTCTAAAATCTCATGGGAAAGAAAGAGAACTAGGAGTGAAGGGAGTGCAGAGGCTGACTCAGTGTTTCCCACTTAGAAACAAGGTGAACTTTATGGCTTTCTCTCTGATCTGAGCATGAAGGAGCTAGGAAGTGAGCACTTTATTCTTTCTAAACCTATTATTCAAATTTCTCTTACCTCCTTCCATTGTTTCTTTGTTTTTCTGTCTTTCTTTTTTTGGTAGAACCAGGGATTGAACTCAGGCCCTTGCCCTTGCCAGGCAAGCTCTTATTCTACTGAGCTTACTGAGCTATCTCCCCAGCCCCCTTCATTGTTTCTTTTGTCAGCTACACTGCTGTAGTTGTTTAGACCTCAGTGTCAGCTCTGGCTTGTGAGAACCCTTTGTGCTCCCACTGACTGATATCTGCTACCCAAGAGTAGGACTAAAATTGAGTTGGAAGGAGGAGGAGGAATTTGAGCCTTGACCAGAAGTGGGACAGCTCTGGAGTGAGCCAGGCCCTCAGCAGCTCCCCTTCTTTTTTTTTCTTAATTACTGTTTCTGGTGCAGGGGTTTAACTCTTTATATGGCAGAACTCTTACTGAGGCTCTTTCCCTTTCCCTTCCTGTTCCACTACTTTTCTTATTTGAAGCAAAACAAGTGTAACTCTAGATTATCCTGTTACGCAAAAGAAGTCAGACTATTGCATGCTTGCTCCAACATGGAGAATCTAGGGGGCAAAGGCAAACACGAAAACAGAAGGGAAACTATTAGACAGGAAGAAGGGGTGGGGTGGCTAATGGGGGTGGAGCTGATCAAAGTGCATTAACCACATGCATGAATATTTCTAATGAAACACATTGTTCTTCAGAATTAATATATGCTAATAAACATGCATAAAGAATGCCATTGATTAAACTTTTTGTTATTGGCATCTTGACAAGTAAAAATCAAATGGGGCCATGTTTTGATTATAGCACCATGTAGTGGAGTTTCAACATTTCTCTTCATCAAAAGATGCTAATCTCATCTGAGGAAAATTTGCTTATTGCCCTGTCATGACTATAACAAAGGTATGAGTTCAGAGATGCCTGTGGTGGTGCAGCCCTGTAATCCTAGCACTCTGGGAGGTGGAGTCAGGAGGACCATGAGTTCCGGGCCAGCCTGTGCTACAAAATGAAAATGCTCTTTCAAAGAGAAGGAGCAAGAGAAAGAGGCACAGTTGGGGAGAAAGAGGAGAGTCAAAACATTATCCCTCACTACAGTGTGGAACACCACACTTTATTTATATCCTTTTATTGAGAATAAAAGGTGCGAAGCCTCTGTCAGTGGTGACCTAGGAAACTTCCCACCCACTCAGCGGAATGGATCCAACTCTTTGTTCTGAAAGCTTTGCTGCAGAGGTCCCTTTCAGGACCTCTGGAGATGGATGGAGGGAAAGAGCCCACAAAAGAGGAGGAGCTTGGACACACAGGGGACAAATAGATTTCCCCTTGTGATGTTTTTCATGTTACTCCATATGACTAACATACCTTTACATGGCTTTTGTTCTCCTTGGCTACTGTTCCTTTCTTAACTTCTCTTCCAAAGAGAAAAGCCTCTTGGAAAATTTCTTTCTCCAGTATCTTTGACTTATCTTTTCCTACTCTTAAATCTACTTCAAATAGGCTTTTTATCCTCAGCTCTCTAATGCAACCCATCAGTGAACTTTACATTGGCAAACACCAAAGCCTGTTGGTCAAGCCTTATTTATCTCCCTTGACCTATGAGCGGCACTGGACTCCTTTATTTTTGAACATTTTTATGCATTTGGTTTCTTTCCTTTGTTTTCTTGCCAGTTTACTGCCTGCTGCCAATGTAATCCTCCCTTGCTAGAGTCTCCATTTGCATTCCACATCTTTTAAATTTGGAGCCCCTTACTCTTCAGATATCTTAATATCTTTGATTTTATTCACTCCTGTAATTATCTCTCTAATCTATGGCCTTAAATACCATCAGCATCTTAACTGCACACAGATGTATATTTCTAATCTGGACTTCTTTCCTGACTCTAACTGACTATGCATTTAAGAACTGTACTTGGGCGTCTGACTAGGCATCTTAAACTAGCACACTCAAAATGAGCACTTGATCTTTCTTCTCCATCCTGTTCCTTGCCAGGATTTCCCATCTTGACAAATGGCAAATTCAGTCTTCTATTTTCTTTGAGAAAATTCTTTCTCTTATGTTGCTACATTCAAGTACTGAGCAAGCTCTGTCTGAAGACCTTTCCCAAGTAAATGCAAAGAACCAATTCATTTTTGGGGAAAGTACCTAGGCTCAGCACAAAGATTTGTGCACCTCAAGCATGTGCTTAAGCACTGGGCTACACCTCCAACCATAACCGCTTTTTATCTCCTCTCCCTTTAACACGCGGAGGTCAAGGTCTCCATCTTTTCTTGCCTGGATCATTCACATTTCTTAACTCTTTGTTCTCATGTTTGTCCCCATAATACACGCTCTCAACAATAGTACCAGATCTGCTTCTAAAAATGTGAGTCAGGTCATGTGAGTCCTTTTGTTCAAACTTCCATTGGTTTTCACCTGCTGCAGAATAATGCTGTAAGCTCTAATGGAATTCTACCTTGTATTTTTTTAGTATGTGTAATCTCATTGGGGGTAATGCTGCTCCTAATTCATTCAACCCCAGCCACTCTGGTTTCCTAGGTGTTTCTTTTTTCTTTTTTTTTTTTTTTTTGGTGCAGGGTCTCACTATGCATGCAACCCACATTCATAGTGATCTTCCTGCTTTTTGCCTCCCATGGGCTGGGATTACAGGCGCGCGCCACCGCGCCCGGATTGCATCACCGGCTCAGCGCATCCGAAGGCGGGGCCGGCGCGGCTAGGGGAACCAAGGATCGAACACTGGTTCCTACGCTTACCTAAGCAAGCGCTTAGTCCGCTGAGCTATACCGCCGGCCCTTTCCTAGGTGTTTCTAAAAAGGCCAGATACGTTCTCTCCCTTAGGATTATCTTTCCTCAGGTATCTGTTGGTTTAGTCTTATGCCTTCTTTGAGCTTTTCGCTATCAGCCTCCCTTGCCTCAGGTTTTCAAAGCCAAGGTTGGTTTCATTTGCATTAACAATATGTTGAAGAAAATGAAGTACTTTAAAAAGCAGAATGAGTCTACCATGCTTTGTGTTGCCCCAAAGCAGATGTGTTTTGTGAGCATGGTGTGATATGGTCTAGCAAATTGCTTCTGGTAGGTTCCTCAGCCCCTGACTTTTTCATGCTTTCTCCATTGGCGCCCAGGACTGTCTTCCCTCAAGGTCACGGCTCTTCTGATTCCCTCTAGCACCCTTTTCCTGCAGTGTTTTTAGCAAAAACACATGCTCTGTCTGTCAGGTACGGTGTAAAAATGACTTTGCTGGAAGGCACGGAGGTTTCTGGGCAGCAGCTGCGCATGGAGCAGGCATCACAAGCAGATGGCCTCATTACGAGCTCCAGCACGAGCCCGGGAAAAACAGTGCCGGGGCTGTGATAGGATGCGACAGTTAAGTCTCTGCTCTTCAGCTCTCCACTTGGGACCTTAGGCTCTCCTTGGGGGCCTCAGTCTCATATTTTTTCTCTTCCCCTTAAATTCCACTCAGCATGGTAAAAATAAAGCCTCTCTTCTAGTTGCTTTTTCTATGCCTGAGTAGTTTTACTTCCTGGCATGTCTCCCTCTCACTCTCCTGGCGTCCCTCGCGTCATTCCTAGTTGTTCAGTCCCGCAGTCAGCATCCTCCTTTTCAGGTTTCTGAAGCAGCTTCCTGGCGTCAGCATCCTTCGCTTGCACTCAGACCATGTGAGCCTAACTTTCCAGTGCGTGTCAAACTATTTCTAAAATTAGTACACAACACTTCTTTCTTTTTTTGTAGAAAAACATCATTTATAATACAGCCAGCACAACATAGGGTTAAGGATATTTTCATGCATCAAATTTAAGAAAAACAGAGCTTGGAGTAGAAAGATGAAATACAGAAAGAGACCAGTGAAAACTTACATGCTGAGCCCATACTCCTTAAACTCTATTTTCAAGCTCCAACAGGCTGGCAGGCTCTTCTGCTCATCTCAGTAGACAATCCTTCCATTGGGGGTAGAAGGAGGCAGCTTCCTAATTTTCTTATTTTAATTGATCATTACCCTTATCAAGATTGTGATGTAGACTCTGATATAATTTCAGCTTACTGATCGGAGACCCCAAGCGCTTGTTGCATTGTGCACCTATGGCACACCACACAGGGCTGTGGCCACCACTTTCTTTTGTTCTACTCCATGCTGACTTCGTTTTCAGACCATTCATGTGGGTAGCTTGGTTGCTGGTTGCTCCCCTCTTGCATTTTCCCAAGGTAAAATTACATGGAAATGAAAACTCTACCTGAATAGTTTAAATATCTTGAAGTGACAGTCACTGACTTGAGTCATGTCTATCCCTGCAGAGTTGCTGTGGTCAGGGATGAGATGGCCTGGTTAATGGACTAAAGGCTGTAGGAGTAGGACAAAGGGTTATTTCTGCTTGAAGCACAGACTCCAGAGGAGATGCATGATTCTGAAAGGAAAAGGAGTTTCTATTTCTGGAGGATGGTAAACGGACAATGCTGCCTAACACACTAGAAATGTTCTCTGTTATGTGCTTCTGAGGAATGAATATAAGGCTTGACTTTGCTACTGAGCCCCCATGAATCTTGAGGAACAAATATTGTATGATTACCTGACGGTTAAAAACTTCCTAAGAGTGGCTCAGAACAGATATGGTGAAAGTCTGGAAGCTAGTAGAACAATATGAAGGCCTTAAGACACTTCTAAACAAGATAGTTTTCTTAGGCTCTCCTAAGATCCTAAGTTTCATGGGAGATCTATTTGCTTATATCTGAAAGTGTGAAGCCTTAGCGTGGCCTGTAAAATCTTTTATAACCTGAACCTGGTTTATTTCTATTTCATTTCCTGCCAATATTTATTTTATCTCTATAATCCAACTCAATATAGTTGATGTTTTAAAGAAACTTTGTTTTTATTTTGTAATAATAAAAGTAGTAAAAAGAAAATTCATTAGAAATGATACAAAATTTCATTAAACAAAGTAGTAGGAGTTCAACAATGGTTGCTGTATTGCATGGGGTTATCTTCAAATTAGTTGTTTAGGTAAGCAGATATAAACCTGCAAAACTGATTAAAAAATGAAACAAAACAACCACAACAACAAGAATATTGTGAGAAATTAAAAGAAAAAAATTCAAGCATTAACTGCTTCTTTCAAAAGAGCAGCAGAAATCGGTAATGCAATTATCATAAACTGTCTTGCATATATACATAAACATATCTTTCCCCCTTTTCATCATCCCAATCCTGAGATGCCATCTTATGCCAGACAGAATGGCTATCACCAAGAAGTCAACAAATAGCAAATGACCAAGGGGCTGTGGGGAAGAAGGGAACCTTCTGCACTGTTGGTAGGAAGGCAGGCCTGCGCAACCCGGACGGAAATCAGTGTGGAGATCCTTCAAAAAGCTAGGATTGGAGAGTCCATTCAAACCAGCTATTCCCCTCATAGGTATCTTTCTGAAAGAACTGAAATCATCATACCACAATGACACATGTGCACACAGTCATAGCCAAATTTCGGAAACAGCCCAAATGCCCCCAAACTTTATTTTTATTAGCATATGTTTGCAGTATGTAATGATTATAGTCATCTTATGTAGTTGAGATGTTTCTCTCTCATCTTAATTATTTTTTTAACTTCTTACCTTCCCTCTTCTGACGATAGCCATCTTTTGGTCCCTTTCCCTTCTGCAAAAAGTTTGTCACCTATTATATTATATTTTATTTTGGTATTTAATTTATATTTTTTATGTAAGAAAAATCATGATACATTGAAGCTGTGTGTCTGATTTATTTCACTCAATGTTATGATGGCTTCAAGGTGCTTCTGTTTTCTCACAAACGAGTCAACTCAAATTTACCTATTTTATGGCAGTATAGTACTCCACTGTAAATCAATAACATATTTTCTTTATCCATTCATCTGATGATGAATATATAGGCTGCTTACTATATTTAGCTATTATGAATTATGTTGTTACAGTACAATAAATATGTACATATCACTGTAATATAATATCATTAATTCTTTTGGGAAGGTACTAAAGGAAGACTAGATGGGGGTTGGATGAAATTTCTAGTTTCAGTTGTTTGAGGAATCTTCTCATTGATTTTCATAGTTGTACTTTTATATTCCCACCAAAAATATAGAAGAATTGCTGAACATCCAGAAGAGAATCTTACAGATAGATGGGCTAAAAAAGATAGCTAATACTTTGGCCCTAGCTCTTCAGTGAGGACTCAGGACAAAAGAGAACCTCTGCTGTGGTATCCTATAGTTATGAGGTGTCCCAAATTTTCTGATCAAGGAGATTGTGACGTCACACAGGAAAGTGATCAATAATGCATAATGTGCCTGAGAGCCCTTAGAGAGAAAAAACTTTTCTCAGGCTTTCACAGAGAGCAAATTTATCAATTAAGCAGTGGCTGTGACTCATCCAGATGGCTGATACTGACCAAAGAGCCACAAGGTGTTGTGTATGGTTCCAGGGTAAATCCTGAGGGGATTCGACTGACACTTAAAAAACCAACAATCATTTATTAAAGCTATTTCTGTGTCAGGCACTGGAATTTTTTTTAAAAAAAATTAATTTATTATTATTCTTTTTTATATTTCGGGATAAGGGTATTCAGGGTGTTCAGGGTCTCACTACTAGATTGAACTTGTAGCGGTCTGTTTACCGCCTCCTAAAATCTGAGATTACAGGTGCGCACCACCATGCCCAGTCTCAGTTGCCGTCTCAGCATGCCCTGGGGGCGCAGCCAGCATGGCAAGCTCGGGATGGTCTCGAACTCACAACAATCCTCCTGTCTCAGCCTCCCGAGTGCTGGGATTACAGGCCTGCACCACCATGCCTGGCTAAATATTTTTTGAAAACCTATGAAACAGTGAGTCTGCAAAAGTTGAACCACAAAATGGTGAGGGATTATTGTACTAAGAAAGGAATGCCCCTATGTAATTTAGATACACTAGTTCTGGATACCCTGGCATGAAGATATTGGGATGGGCATTGCTACATAAGAATGGTGGGTAAGATTCTCAGTGACAAAATTATTCAGGATGGATCCTTGCACAAAAACATCTAAAAGAACTGAGGCTGAAACTCAGTGATGGGGATAGATTAGAACAAATTTGTGTGAGGAGATTAAGGGATGTTAATCTTCGTTGTTAAATTGGTCAGAGAAAAAATGTTTGATGGAACAAGTAAGGGATAGCAAATAGCAAAAACAAGGTAAAGACCAAGAAGAGATCAGTGGTTTCAGCTTATTGGAAGGCACGGTGAAGGTGTGAAAAGAAAGTTTGAAAGGAATGTGGGGGCTCTCATGGGAGTTCTTGTGAATAAAATGGTGCCACAAATCAGGCCTCCTGATCGTTGTGTGTTTGCAACTAGAGACACAGAAGCTTTTCTATGCCATGCCAGCTCTGTCCCTGGGGCATGCTGAGACTACAATTAAGACTGGGAGTGGTGGGGCATGCCTGTAATCCCATCTTTTGGGAGGCTGTAAACAGCTGGATTACTATGAGTCTAATCTAGTAGTGAGACCCTGAGCAGCTCCCTAAAATTAAAAAAAAAAAAAGAAAAAGAATCTTTTCTAGCATAGTTGAAAGGATTGCAGTTACAGTTTTGACTCTCTATCTTGCATTTGGTGAAGGACATTCATAAGAGCACTATAATGGATTTTTTCCCAGTGTATTTCCTTTGAAGAGAGAGCTCTATTATGTGAAAATCATAATGGAAAATATAACTTCTTAATAATCATGTTAATAACTCTTTGGGGACAAAGCCTACCAAAGACATTATTATATCCTACCACATAGTACCAAAACTGAAACGCACTGACATGGATAGAAAGAAGTAATTATTACCTTGTTCTTTCTAAACAAATGGTATTCTTTGTTATAACTTCAGGATCTCTGTTGTTCAAATAATAAAGGTTTATTTTATGCTCACTAAATCACTCATTGTTGGTTTCCTGATAAGAAAAAAGTAACAAACATGAAAGAAAAAATGTATCAGAATCTCTGTGTTATGACTTACATCTTAAATTGCCTTCAGAAGTCTCTTCTGTTTTGAAAGTGACTGGGTCATTGGAGTGCTGTACTCATCCATGATTCATTCATTGATTCATTTGATAGCTGGGTACCCTCCTAGGAGCTGGAAGCTGGTTGCAGTCACAGGGGACATGACTCAGAAGGCCGTGCTTGTGTCCATGGCTTTTCTCTTTCCTCTCTGCTGTACTGTGTTCTTACATCCTATCATTTCTACCCTGGAGCCAATCCACTATGGACTTAATCTGTAAACCACAATAAACTTCTCCTTTGGGTTGTGGGTGTTGAGCATTTTGTCTGGGTGACATGAAAATGATCAATATGGTGAGTTTTTTAGTACACAGCATTGGTACGTTGAGATCCCTAGGTTAGCTTGTGATAGTGTCAGGCTATATGGTTATGGGATTGTGGTTGGTGATAAGATTTCTCACAGATATGATCTCTTGTTGTTGCAGTGTCTGGGTTCATTCTTCAACGTTAGGTAGGTCTGGAAATTCAATCAAGTATTCACGGGAAGTTAAAAGTTTTAAGAGTAAATCTATAAAGGTTGCATTTTTAATTCATGAAACCAATTTTCAGGAAAAATAATAAAATTGTTGTTAGATATGAGTGTTCACAAAATCTTGAGGGGGAAATTGAAACAAAAAAATAATTTCTTTGTGAGAGCATGCAGTCAGAACAAAATCTAAATAATCTTGTCTATTAAACTGCTTTTCTTGGTTTATCCAATGAAGGAGACATATGGCTTATTTTTCTCTGCTAAGTTTTTTCAAAGCTATTTGAGACTCTGATCAATGCCATGATGGATTTCCAGGGCAAAGCCTATGAATTTAAACATTTGTATGTATTTCTTGCCTTGAAAGACTCCCAGATAACTAGAATTGAAGCCCCAGATTAAAAGACCCTAAGTAAGGGATGCCTAGTCTAGAACAGTGGTGTCAAATCTCAAATGCCCTTCACTTGTTATGGCTTGTGCCCACATGCTCTCCCAAGGCCTCATGCAGTCGCAGGTGTGGCTTTCAGAGATGGCTGACTCCATGTGTGACTGATTTGCGGTGCAATGCTAGGATTAAGAGTGAGTGATTACTAAATCAGTCCAATGACTGCTTTGGCACTGCCCCAATCCCATGAGCCTGGATATAATATAAGGTCTTTTGCTTTCTTGCCTTGCTGTCTTCTGACCACCATGAACCATTTATCTTGCTGGCTTGGAGCCAACTGATTATGGACCCAAACCTTTAAAAATCCGTGACCTAAATAAATCCTTCCCCTTTTAACTTTGGACATTGGTTATTTTTTGTCTCTGTGGTGGGAGAAAAGTAATTAAGACATCAGTTATTTATGGCAACATGCCATGACTACAATTAATCCTGAGTTCCGAGGATTCAGTTAGAAAAAAGCAACATACATTTATAACCTTTGTCTTAAAAATATAGTATGTATGCCATAGGTTAGCCACCACTGTTCTAGACCCTACTTTTTCAATTTTATAAGAAAGCATTTTTATTTAGTGTGCCAGTATTCATATTTCATAGTTCTTGATTAGATCAGGACTATCTATCATGTGTAGCATATTTAGTGGACTCAGACAAGTAGGTTAGTGTACTTTCTCAGCCAGGATATGAGAATTTCCTGGCTATTAAATAGTTCTGCCTATTTAATAAAACCAACAGGAGTTCTTCCCATGATATTTTTTCACGTGCAAGACAATCTGACACAGTGAAGACCCAGCGCAGCTTGGCCGGTGAGTTAGAGCTCCAGGCCCGCTGCGTGGGAAGGACATTTCCTAGCCTTCTTCAGTTCCGGCCCGCAGCCTAGACCCAGCACAGCTCGGCTGCACCAGCACAGCATACCTGGTGCAAAGAACATACACTATCCTTTTGGGAGCCCAGCAGACCCAACAAAGCCCAGGTCCACCCATCCAGAGAGTGACCTGCCTGAGACTTGAGGGCCAACTCTGGAAACTTTCCGGATCCTCTCCCCAAAGCCAGACAAGATAGTGGGAATTTTCACTACCACTCTGCATCCTGGTTGGGTTCGTGCTTGCCTGACCAGGGAACCAACAGAGGGGAACCACAGGAACTGCAGCATAAAGGAACTGAACACAACAGCTAGATCCAGGACAGGCATAAATGGATAACCTCAAACTTAACAGAATGGCACCTGAATCATGCTAAGGTTATAGCTGCACCAAAGATCTACACCAAAGGTCAAAGGTCAGTGCTATACAAAATGACAAAGACAAGGAGAAAAATGCAATCTCAGGCCTCGAGTCCACCAGTAAGTGCAGAAGACATTAGCTCAGCTGAAATGAGTGAATTAACGGATACTGAAGCAAAGGAACAACAACAGAAAAGTACAGAGGAACTCATACAAGAATTAATTCCTGAAATAAAGAAAGAATTATCTTAATACATAGCATCTGAAATAAAGAATCAAATGCAGAAACATCAGGGGGAAAACCAAATACTCACCCAGAAGAAGTGCAAAGAGCACTATTCCAGATGAAACGTATGAATTAACAGCATCTGAAGCAAAGAAACAACAGCAGAAAGGTCAGAAGGGACTCAAAGCAGAAATAATTGCTGAAATCAAAAAAGAGTTCTTTGAAAAAAAAGAATTCTTTGAAGTCATAGCATCCGAAATATAGAAACAAGTCTGGAAATATGCAGAGGAAACCCAACTTGGTAAAAACTCTGCAGAAAAAGAATTAATAACTACCTCTAAAGAAGACATGGATAAAAAGACAGAGGAGATCAGAAATATGGATTCCCTGAATGAGCAATACAGAAAAGAAATAGAATGCATGAAACAGAGTCAAAGAGATATAGAAGAAGTAAAAGTATTAATCACGAGTCTACAAAACCGTTTGAGTGAAAGCGAAGACAGAGTTTCAGATCTTGAAGATGCTGGTGCAGCTAGTGAAAAGGGGGAAACAATCAGGATGCAGGAAAAAATAATCTATCACCTTCAAGATGACGCCAGGATGAACAATGTGAGATTAATTGGTATCAATGAGGATGAAGGAGTCTATACAAATGACATAAAAAGTATCTGGGGAGAAGTAATCACAGAAAACCTCCTAAATATGAGGAAACAATCCATCATTCAGGTAACCAAAATATACAGAACACTAAATAACTTCAACCCAAGTAAAAACACACCGAGGCATATAATAGTCAAGATCCCAGAAATTCAACACAAAAATAATATACTGAAAGCTGCTAGAGAGAAGAAGCAGATCACATTCAAAGGAAAACCCATCAGAATTACAGCCAACTTCTCTACACAAACAATGAAGGCAAGGAGAGCATGGAGCAGAGTTCTTCAAGTGCTACACGAAAACAAATTCCAGCCCAAACTATTATACCCTCCAAAACCCTTTCAAGTTTGATGGAGAAGTGAAATACTTCCACGACAAAGAACAACTAAAGAATTTCATGATGACAAAACCATCACTACACAGGCTGGTGAAAGATGTTAGAGAGAGGGACCACAATGATCAGAACTCCACGAATGAGAACGGAAGGAACCCACTAAACAGGACAGAAAATTAAGCATAGGATACAAAGGAGTAAACAACACCAGGTAAATATCACGACAAACAAAAGTCAACAAATTTCAATTATAACCATCAATGTAAATGGACTGAATTCGCCAAGTAAGAGAAATAGACTGGCACAGTGGATTAGGAAACAAAATCCAATAATATGCTGTATACAAGAAACACACTTAACTCAAAAGGACATTCATAGGCTCAAATCAGAGGATGGAAAAAAATACTACATGTCCCAGCACCACAGTAAAAATCAGGAGTAGCAATTCTGTTCTCAGACAGTCTCAACTTCAAACCGAGAAGGATTAAATGACACAAAGAAGGCCACTATATTGGTCGGGGGAAAAATTCAAGAGCAAGAAGTAACACTCATAAATATCTATGCACCAAACACAGGAGCACCCAACAATGTAAGACAAATCTTAATGGACATGAAAAACATAATATCTAAGACCACAATCTTAACAGCAGACCTTATCACACCCTTATCTCAAAAAGATAGATCAACCAGACAAAAAATTAGCAAGGAAGTGGCAGAATTGAACCAGTGAATGGAACAAATGGACCTGATGGACATATACAGAGTGTTCCACCCAACCACAGCTGAATACACATTTTTTTCAGCTGCACATGGGTCATTTTCCAAAATAGACCACATACTAGTCCAGAGGTTATGTGTAAGTATATACAAGAAAACAGGAATCATCCCATGCGTATTATCTGACCACAGTGCAATGAAACTGAAGCTAAATGACAAAAGAAACCAGAAAAACCCACTAAATTCATGGAAACTAAACAACACCCTACTCAGCAATCAATGGGCTGCAGAAGAAATTCAACAAGAAATTCAACAATATCTACAATTCAATGAAAATTCAAGTACAACTTACCAGAATTTATGGGATGGGATGAAAGCAGTTCTTAGAGTGAAAATCACAGCTATGAACTCACACATTAGGAAAACAGAAAGGGAACAAATTAGCACCCTAATGTTGCACCTCCGACAACTAGAAAAAGAAGAGCAACCAAAACCCAGAGCGCAAAGACAGGAAGAAATCATAAAGATTAGAGCAGAAATTAATTCAATTGAGATGAAGAAAACAGCTCAAAGAATCCACAAATCAAAAAGTTGGTTCTTTGAAAGACTAAATAAAGTTGATAAGCCTCTAGTCAACCTCGTCAAAAAAAGGCAAGAAAAAATTAAAGTACATGCAATAAGGAATGAAAAGAGTGAAATCACCACAGACCCAGTGAAAATTCAGAAGATTATTAATAGTTATTCTGAGAATCTTTATGCTCACAGAATAGAAGACACAGAAGAAATGGATGGATTCCTCGAAAGGTACAAATTACCAAAACTGAACCAAGAAGATAGAACAACTCTCAATACGCCAATAACAGCCAACGAAATAGGAAACATAATAAAAAGCCTACTGACAAAGAAAAGTCCAGGTCCTGATGGATTCACAGCTGAATTCTACAAGAAATTTATAGAAGATATAATCCTTAACACTCCTCAAACTCTTCAATGAATTTGAAAATGAAGCAGTCCTCCCAAAATCATTTCTGGAAGCAAGTATTATACTGATTCCAAAACCAGGGAAAGACACAAGCAAAAAGGAGAACTACAGGCCAATCACTCATGAACATAGACACAAAAATATTCAATAAAATCCTAGCAAATAGACTACAGCAAATCATGAATAAATCATATACCATGACCAGGTAGGATTCATCCCAGGGATGCAAGGATGGTTCAATATTCACAAATCTATAAATATAATACACCATAATAATAGACTGAAATCTAAAAACCACATGATCATCTCAATTGATGCAGAGAAAGCTTTTCACAAAGTCCAACACTCATTCATGTTCAAAGTCCTACAGAAAATTGCAGTAGATGGACTCTTAATTTGATAAAAGCCATTTATGACAAGCCAAAGGCTCATATAATCCTAAATGGGCCAAAACTGAAATCTTTTACTATTAAATCAGGTACAAGACAAGGATGTCCTCTATCATTCCTCCTATTCAATATAGTTTTGGAATCCTTAGCAACAGCCATTAGAAAAGAGGGAGAAATACAGGGAATAAGAATAGGTAAAGAAGAAGTCAAATTATCACTATTTGCAGATTACATGATACTTTACTTAGAAGACCCCAAAAATTCCACCAAGAAGCTACTTGAATTGATACACATATTCAGTAGCATAGCAGGATGCAAAGTCACTACTCAAAAGTCAATAGCATTCCTCTACACACATAACAAGCACACAGAGAGGGAAACAATAGAAACAATACCTTTTACAATAGCACCGTGGAAAATGAAATACCTTGGAATTCACTTGACCAAGTAAGTCAAAGATCTTGTCACAGAAAATTATAACACCGTAAGAAAAGAGATTGTAGAGGATTTCAGAAAATGGAAAGACATTCCATGCTTCTGGATAGGAAGAACCAACATCGTGAAGATGGTCATACTCCCAAAATTGTTGTACAGATTTAATGCAATCCCTATCAAACTGCCACCAACATACCTCCCAGACATAGAAAAATCTTTCCTAAAATTCATTTGGAACCACAAATAACCTAGAATATCAAAGGCAATCTTGGCCAATAAAGACAAGGCATCAGAATTCCTGACTTGAAATTATACTACAAAGCTACTGTGATAAAATCAACATGGTATTGGCAAAGAAATAGACTTGGAGATCTATGGAAGAGATTAGAAGACCCAGAAGCATGTATGAACACACTCATTCATCTGCTCTTTAACAAAGGGGCCAAGCAAGCTTACTGGAAGAAAGATAGCCTCTTTAACAAATGGTGCTGGAAAACATGGCTTTCTATATGCCAAAAACTAAAACTTGACCCAGCTCTATCACTGTGCACTAAGTTAAAGTCAAAATGGAGTAAAGATCTAAACATTAAAACAGAAACACTGAATCTCCTAGAAGAGAAAGTAGGGGGAACGCTTGAAGACATAGGGGTAGGGAAAGAGTTCATGAACAAACATATATTCGCATGGGTAGCACTTAAAAGAATCAACAACTGGGATCAACTCTTCTGAAGGAGCTTCTGCGTGTCAAAAGAAATTGTCAACAGAGTGAAAAGACAACCCACAAATTTTGAAAAAATCCTAACTAAAAAGAAATCAAAGGTCTGCTGTCCAGAATATATAAAGAACTAAGATATAACAGGGCCCTCAAATTCAAAGACCCGATTCAGAAATGGGCATCTGAGATGAATACACACTTCTCAGAGGACGAAATTAAAAAAGCGAATAAATACAGGAAAAAATGCTTCACATTGCTAGCCATCCATGAAATGCAAATAAAAACACTGCGATACCATCTCGCTGCAGAAACAATGGCTATCATAATGAAATCAAACAACAACAAATGTTGGAGAGGTTGTGGGGAAAAGGGAACACTTCTCTACTGCTGGTGGGAATGTAGACTGGTACAACCATTGTGGAGATCAGTGTGGAGATTCCTCAAAAGAGTAGGACTGGAAATCCCATTCAAGCCAGCTATTCCCCTACAGGGAATTTTCCCAGAGGAACTGAAATCATTGTATCATAGTGATATATGTGTACCGGTGTTTATAGCAGCACAACTTGTGATAGCAAAATCTTGGAAACAACCAAGATTTCTGTCACATGAGGAATGGTTGAAAAAGATGTGGTATTTCTATATAATGGAGTGTTACTCAGCTATAAAGAGTGATATATTTGAAGTATTTATTTATTTATTTATTTATTTATTTATTTATTTATTTATTGTCTTTTTGAGACAGGGTCTCACTATGCAGTTCAGGTTGGCCTTAAGCTCACTTTATAGCTCAGGCTGGTCTTGAACTCGCAACAGTCCTCCTGCCTCAGCCTCCCCAATGCTGGGATTACAGGCATGCACCACCATGCCTGGCTTGAAGTATTTATATTGAAGTAGATGCTACTTGAAGATATACTCATAAGTGAAATAAACCAGACACACATGTGCAAATATCATATAGTCTCCCTATTATAAGAAGACACACGTAGAAATGCAAATAGAAATGGACAACAACAACAACTGAAGAAAATTGAGTCAGATCGTTAGGGGAAACTGAACAGCATATGCTGCAGGGTACTAATCAGCTTTTCTTCTGGTTGGTTAACAACCTAAGTTCACAGATCAAGAATTGGAGAAATAGAAGAGCCGAAAAGCCAGCCAGTGTTTTGGCCCTAGCCTTTCAACATCAGTGAAGACTCAGGGCATTGGAGAACCTGTACTGTAACATCATGAAACTCAGTTGTACTTCAGATGTTCTGAACAAGGAGATTATGGAGCTCAGAGGAAAGAGACTGATGATGTATAGTGTGCTTGGGGAGAGTCACATGGAGAGAAAACTTTCTCTCAGGCTCTAATGGAGAGCAAAATGGTTATGCTTCGGCCTTGAGTCATCCAAATTGCTGACAAAGACAAAGGATCTACAGAAAATGGTACAGGCTTACAAGATAAACCCTGAGGGGACTTCACTGTCCTCATCAGAAACAAAAGCTACATCTTTTGGTATATATATCTTGGTCTATCTTGGTCTTAACCATCCAGCAGAAAAGTATAAAAATGAGGTATATAACGTGGGGCCATAATAATAAGTTGAGCTGTAAATGGCTATAGTCAACAACTTCTTCAAATAAGTCACTATTATTGTAGAATTCTGGACTGTGTTAGATTGTGTCGCTGAGTTCAGGCATGTAAATTGGTTTAATGACAATGGAGTGCCCATCTTTGACAGGTCTAGACAAAAAAAGGGGGTTACAAAGGAAGAATCATGATGTGTGTGTATCAACAGTACAGTTAGGATAAATGCCGTGCTTTTGCATGATTATCTGAGATGCAAGATTTGCACTAATAGTGAGTGGACAACATATTTTGTTGACTTCTAGCACTATGGACAGACACTGGGGAGATAACAAGGTAGAGGGTGTTAATTGTTCAATCTGTGATATAAATAAGCTGTAGAGAAATAAGATAGGTGTATAGCTGCACTCTCTTCATTCACTGATTAGAGACATCTGCTATAATAGTGCCTGTAAGTATAATATCATGTATGAACCTTGTATGACACCGAAACATTACAAAAAACTTTTTGCAATGTATTTGTTTGTTGAATCTGTTCTGTTAATTTATCTTGAAACTGTCTCATTGCTATTTGTTTGTCAATAAAAATAATAATAAAAAATGAAATGAAGAAAAAATTTTTAAAAATTAAAAGAAAAGAATCTGACATAATGAGAGTTCATGTTCATCCTGAGGCAATATACATAGTGTCATGATAAGACGGTGTGCTTCTTTTGTGGTCTCTTAGTCCCTTTTATGTTAAATTATCTTTCAAATGTAGTTCTGGATTATGTCAAGTGTGCTCAGTTGAAGGAATAGCATATCAAAGATATTTCCCTCTGTAGCTGGGAACTGATAAGGGGTTTACTTGTCTGGTTCCATTATGGATTAGAGTATTTTTATGCGTAGAATCATTCTGAAGCAAAATGTAAGGAAAAAATGACAGAATTCACGACATCTTTAAATCTTAGATACTTAACTGATTTCATTTTTAAGTTTTTAATATTTAAGAGAAATATAGGCACAGAATGAAGATAGTATCCTTGAAATCTTGCGCTTGTCCATATTGAAATTTCCTTTCAAATACTTGATTAAAAGGAGTGAGTTGTGAAATGACATGGTTTGGTGACTGCTGTACTTTGGATCTTAAGTGACCTGCTAAAGCCATCTGCCTGGTCACCATCTTTGTTGTTATTGGGGATGATGGAACATTTAGGAGGGAGAAGGAAGCCAGGCCCTTGGCAACACACCTATAATCCACAGCCCTTCTTGTCTTTCTCTTTGCTTCTAGTTCACCGCAGCTGAGCACCTTTCCTCCACCTACACTGCTTGCTGCCTTGATGTACTCTGCCAACACATTACCAAAACATCGAGGCCCACCAACCATATACTGGTCTCCGTAATCATGAGCCATATACATTTTCTTTTTAACGTTATTTATCGCAGGTTTTTCTGTAACAACAATAGGAAGATGGTTGTCTCCATTACTCTAATTGCTGGGACACAAAACTCAACACCTAAAATGAAGGAAAGAAAGGTTTATTCTTATCTTTTTTTTTTTTTTTGGCAGAACCGGGGATTGAACTCAGGCCCTTGCGCTTGCCAGGAAAGCGCTTATTCCACTGAGCCATCTCCCTGGCCCAAGAAAGGTTTATTTAACTCACAATTTGTGGAGGTTTCAGTCCATAATCAGCTGGTTCCAAGGCAGGGCGGCCTGGTGCAGGGATAATAATTCATTGCAGCAGAAGATAGCAAAAGCAGCAAGAGCAGCAAAAATAGGGAAAAGGCCTCTTTTTCTCCCTTCTGTTGGAAGCAGGCTATCCCACCCCACCAGGGTGGGTGTAATACTCACAGAATCTCCATGTCTTCCTCTTGCAAGGGGTGAGGATGTTTACAAAGTGAACGCCATGGTCCCTTGCTGAGTATCTTAGTTAAACTTCTTAAGTTGAAAGAATGTATCACCCATTACACTAACACAGTGATTTTATAAATTACAGTCTCAGGAAGAAAAACAATATTCAAAGTTGGATAATTTGAGGAAACATTAAAAAGGATCTATTTCCTATGGTAAGAGCAGAATATAATAAACTATACATGAAATACAGAATTTCAGAGCTGTCATCATTACTAAATTTATTTAGATAAGAAGTATGATGATAGAAATTAACTCAAGAGTGAATCTGAGTAAGCACTGAGAAGTGATTATGGAACAAAGCCAGCCCCCGCTGGACTAAAAGGCAGACAGGGAGGGAAACAGGAACATCGTGTATGTGTCTTTAGTTCATTCTGTCCCTACTACAGCTAGGAAAGTCCTTGTTCAATTGGTGTAATCCAAGTAGTTCATTCTTCTGGAACCAAGGGCAAGGTGAGGAAGAAAGGACAGGTCTACAGGACAAACAAAAATGCTTGGCACAGAGCCAACAGATCTGGGCTCAAATTGTGTCTCCTTTTTCATTTATCAGTTTTCCTCCCTTGAGCCTGGAGCAGCTTCCTCCGTACTCAGTTTTTCTGTAAGTAAATGCAAAATATAAATGTTAAAATATCTGCCCTATCATATAATACACAAACATTTTCTGAAACACTTACTGAATGAATGACTGCCAGAATAATTTTAAAAATATTGGTGAAAGTAGACACTAAAATATGTTTTCCTTTTGCAAATACAAACGCTGTATAAAAGTTTCGAATAATAGCTAAGTGCCCTAAGACAATTAGATAAACAATCAGTGTTTTCTAAAAAGGCAATATGTATGAAAGCACAAAGTAAACATTATTGATAATATTTCAGTTATTATGCTCTGGATAGTTAAAGTTTATATACAAAAGCTTACATGCTTTTGATGAGCCAGGGTTTTACAATTTTCTAGTTTTATGGGTAAAATGCACATCTCTAAGCACCTCTTAAAAAAATCACAATATTGTAGAACTGGGAATGTTCTATGGAAATCATCTGCCTCAACTTCCTAAAACTGATGCCCAGAAATGTATACTCATCCAAGGTTAATGGCCAGGGAGATGGCTCAGTGGAATAAGCATTTCCCTGGCAAGTGCAAAGGCTGACTTCAATCCCTGGTTCCACAAAAAAAAAAAAAAAGTTCTGCAATTTGTAAAAGAACCTCTTTCTATAGTCATCATCATTATACTTTTATCCCAGGTACAAACTGTCTTCAGGTCCTTACAGATTATGAACATCCTGAAGCCTTACAGTTGGGTTCTGCATGAGAAAAACAGCAGATGAATGTGCTCAGTTGATGCAAAGGATGATCATGTTCTTCAAATGGCCAAGAAAAATAAGCTAGCTCTCTGAATTTACGCTTAAATGGAGCTCACTTAAGTATTTTATTCATTATTTTTTAAAGAGAGTCCAAAATAGTATCAAAACAGAAAAATTACAAATGATACAGAATTCCACCAAGCAAAATAATACAAATTTCACTGCATTTGTTGTATTTTCTTCAATCTAGTTGCTCATAATAACAGATATATGCATGAAAAAATGGAAGAAGAAAGAAAAAAAGGAAAAAATATATAAGAAGGTAAGAATTAAAAAGAATAAAAGAAACTAAACGTTGACTGCTCCTTTGCATAGACCAGCAGAAATCCACCATACAGTTGTCCAAACCATCCTGCCTACGTACATAGATATATCTCCTCCACTCCGTCTCCTCAATAATTCCTTCCTTTTGAATACTTTTATTCCCTTTTCACAGTATCTACTGTGCCCTTGAGGCTTTTGTTGGCTAATGGATGCAACTAGAGATCACATTTTTTATTTTTTAATTTTTTTTCTGTGTTTAGAACAGGGCCTATAGTGTTTTAGTACATAGATCAGACTCATAGTGATTCTTTTGTTTTCAGCCTCCCAAGTGCTGGGATTACAGGGGTGCACCACCACGCTCAGTCTCTATATTCTTTTTCTGTATGTATTTGGTACAGGGTCTCACTAGAAACCACATTCTTAGCGAAATAAATCGAACCTGCATGTGCAAATTTCCTATTATCTCCTCAGTGTGAGAATCTGAAAAAGAAAATAAAATCACTTATTTTAATATGTAATACAATTATTTTTTAACATTTTTCAAGAATTTGAGTGGTAAATTGCAGATCATGCAAGAACTTATTCTTAGAAAAGGAAAGTGAACATTATAGAGCAAGTAGAATATCACTGTTTATCTTCAAGAAAGACATATTTTTCAGAAACTTACCATCCATGTTTTCTATTATAGCTCTCAGAACAGGAACCACTGTTGAACTGCCAAACATATAGGGACATTGAGATGAGGAAAAAAAGTGTTTAAGGGACCAAGGCTAAAATAAGTCTATGTGGAGGGCACAATGAATAGCCCTGAGATGCTTGTTTTTTAATTAGGACAAACTCTATTCCTGCAGAAAGGCAGCATACACTGGGGAGAATCAATCAGTTATACTTTGCAATTAGCTTCTTCTTTTATCACCTCTCACTGATAGCCCTGGAAAGGTGCTCAAATTCACATAAAAATTGCAGCCAGAAGATTTCTGTACTTTTAAGCCTCTAAGGTACTATACCATATAACGTGATTCATGTAAGCACAATAAGTACAACTAGTTCTTACTATCCACTACCAAGCAGTGACAATCTGATGTGCACTGTATGCTGCACACTTGTTCTTTTCAGAACTTCAGCTGCCTCAGTGATGCAGAGGGAAGATGACACAACCTATCTCACCTAGGACCGCACTGCAACTCAGGAGGGTGAACTGCGGCTGTGCTTAGTTTTGCTCTGAACACGGAGTAGAATGGAAATTTTACATAATGCCATTGCACTCATTAGTGCGTTTAGCATTAAGTGATTGCTTCTATTTTCTGCTGAGCCCCTACTATGTTGAAGCCCTTTTCTGTATTTCTTCAGTTTCTCCTCATACTGATCTTTGACTTCCTAGATTAGCATCATTATTTCCTTTTTACAACAGAGGAGACCAAGTTGAGGGAACTTCAGAAACCCATCTCAGCACACAGAATAA
Source organism: Ctenomys sociabilis (assembly GCA_004027165.1). Classification (NCBI taxonomy): domain Eukaryota; kingdom Metazoa; phylum Chordata; class Mammalia; order Rodentia; family Ctenomyidae; genus Ctenomys; species Ctenomys sociabilis. Next base: position 75,878 of record PVKA01002335.1, read on the forward strand.
GAAAGCAGAGCTATGACTCCAAAAATAAGCATACCCTCAAAATCTATGCCTTTTTCATGGCACTGTACTAACTTTCAGGTGAGTTTATTTTTGTGAAAAGTCTTATAAAAATAGTAACCTCTGCATTTCTGTCATGGACTGCGGTTTGGTTGTGCATTTTAAAAATTAATTGCGCATTGCTTATTTTTAAAAACTGTATATATTTTGAGGACACACTATAAAATCTATTTTATTTTTATAACAAATTTGTTGAGAAACAGCAATGAGGCAGTTTCAAAAACAACTTGGTCATCTTCTTGAACAAATAATTACACAGACATTTAAAAATCTAACCATATACAGCGTTGTAGCAGGACAGTCCTGTGACATTTTTTTTGTTGTCTCTTTTTTTCATTTATTGCCCCCCATTTAAAAAAAAAACAAACATTTACTTGAGAGACAGTATGGCAATAATTCATATGTTATGACAAGTAGTATATATTTAGAAGACCAGATGACAGGCCTTCCAAGCATGACCCTTCTATTACACATTGCTATCTTCAGTGCAGTTGCTTGGTTCACAGGTATCAGAATATATAATTAGTCAGGGTGAGAATTCTACCTCTTAACTGCTAGTTTCAAAAACCTGTTGATGTTTCTCAGGATCTTTGTCTTAACCATCTAGTGCATATAAACGTATGGCTTTGCCCCTGTCATGATTTTTAGCTTTTCTCCTTGCCCTCTCCTCATTGTTTAATCCTCAAGTTGTCACTTTCTTTTTAGTTGTTGTTATACCTTTCTAACTGTATTTCTTCTTTTTATTTCTTATACTAGGGAGACTATATGATATTTGCACATGTGAGTCTGGTTTATTTCACTTATGAGCATATCTTCCAGTGGCATCCACTTAAATATAAATGCTTCAAGTTTATCATTCTTTATAGCTGAGTAATACTCCATTGTATAAAAATAGCACATGTTTTTCATTCATTCCTCAGGTGACGGGCATCTTGTTTGTTTCCAAGATTTGGCTATCATAAATTGTGCTGCTATGAATATAGGTACACATATATCACTATGATATGACGTTTTCAGTTTCTCCTGAAAAATTCACAGTAGGGGAATAGATGGCTTGAATGGAATTTCCAGTCCTAGATTTTAAGGAGTCTCCACACTGATTTCCATAATGGTTGTACCAGTCAACATTCCCACAGCAGTGGAGAAGGGTTCCTTTTTCCCCACAACCTCTCCAACATTTGTTGTTGATTGATTTCTTTATTTTATTCAGAGATGAATATCAATGAGACAATTTTGAAGCTGATCAATAGGACAGTTTCAATAATTAATACATTTTGCATTGTTATCTTCCTAGTGGTCATTGATAGTACAAGAAGCAGACAGGATATCCTGTCAAAACACTATTACAACCAATCTTTCTTCTCATAGAATTGAGCAAAAGTAGCTGCTTATCTATCCTAACCATTCTATATATATAAATACAAGATGGTCTTTCCTATTTCAGTTTACCCTAACTATCTGTCTAAATATCAAACATCTTAGCCATAACATGGAACAGGTATTTTCTATGAAGTATTGATGTATTGAAATTTAAGTACTTACAGAATATGAGGAAACAAATTTTAGAAAGCAGGAATAGACACATATTTTTACACAGAAATTTATAAATCCAACCATATACAGCATTATAGGAGGACAGACCTGTAAGTTTTTTTCTTGTGTCTTTTTAAAAAATTTTTACCCATTTAGAAAAAAAAAAAAAACTTTTACTTGTAAGACCGTATGGTAATAATTAGCCTGTCATGACAAGAAGTATGTATTTAGTAGACCAGAATGACAGGCATTCCAAGCATGACCCTTCTATTACACATTCATAAATTCAGTGCAGTATCAGCACATATAGATAGTCGGGTTGAGAATCCTACCAATTCACTGCTACTTTCAAAAACCTGCTGTTGTTTCTTGGGATCATTGCCTTGCCCATCTTGTACATACAAGTGTATGGCTTTGTCCCTGTCCTGTTTCCCAGCTTTTTTTTCTTACCTTCTCCTCATTGTCCAATCCTCAAATTCTCACTTTCCTTTTAATTGTGTTATACCTTTCTATTTGTGCTTTTTCTTTTTGATTTCTTCAACTAGGGAGACTATACAATATTTGTACATGTAGGTCTGGCTTATTTCACTTATGGGTATATCTTCCAGTGGCATCCACTTAAACATAAATGCTTCAAGTTTATCATTCTTTTATTTTATTTTATTGAACTACAAATGTCAGTCAGACAGTTTCAAGACACCTTAACAATACAGATTCGATAAATTAATACATTGCAAACTGTTTTCATAATGTTTTGGTATTGTACAAGGTGCATACATGATATATTTACAGATATTATTTTAGCAGATATCTCTTATCAGTGAATTAAGAGTGTAGCTGCTTACTTATCTTATTTTTTATACCTGAATTATATCAAAATTCTTTATAGCTGAGTAATACTCCATTGTATAAAAATACCACATCTTTTTCAACCATTCCTAATGTCGGTCTGGGGGGCTCCTGGGGGCACAGGAGAACCCAGAAGCTCTCACACACACTCCCTGGGTCTGGGCTTGGGTGGGTCTGGAGGGTTTTGGAGAGCGCGGAGGAAAAGGCAGGCTTGGGCTGGCTGTGGAGGGGTTGAGAGGGCCTGAGAGCATGGCGAAAGGTGAAAGGTGTCACTCATGAGGCAGGCCTGGGCTTGGTCAGGAGAGGTCCCGTGGGTGCAGGGCTGTGCAGAAGCTGTCCCACACACTAACCGAGCTCCATTTTCTCAATACCATTTTTGTCACCAAAATCTTTGAAACCTTTTAGGCAATACTTTCATAAAATAAATAATGTGAAAGAGTATCTTCTTTTTTAGTCTGAGTAAGATGTTTTCCTTCCACTGAATCTTTGAGTGGCATAGGCCTACATGTGGTTAACTAGCCAAATATTTTTAATGATCATAAGGCAAAATAAAAACAGACGCATGAATTGGAAGAACATTAAAACCCTGTAGCAAAAAAAGAGTTAATGGTGATTGGAAATTTATTGCTTCTTTGGCTTTGGTCTCAAAGTGCTATTCCATTTTAATCAGCCAGGGATAATGGACATAATCCATGTTCTTTTTTCCCAGCCAATTCTTTTGCTAACTTGTATTGAAATGTGGATTTTTAGTTTTTTTAATCAAAAGAGATAAATGGTAATAAAAAGAGTTTCTTTGCTTTCAGACTTTTATGATCATTCCTTTGCCAATGAAGAACACAGAAGGTGATAATAGCAAAAAGTTAGTTTGTGCTCCTTTAAATTTCAGGCCTTGGAGCTGAAGGATGACCACTAAATTCTGCTATAAGGATGACCACTAAATTCTGCTCACAGATTCTATAAGGATGACCACTAAATTCTGCTCACAGATTCTAAAGATCTTTTATTGATTTTTCTCGGCATCCAGTACAGTTTCTGCTGAAAAAATTTAAAACACAAAAACAGAACTTAAATCAAGTTAACTCTTGGTAGACTAGCAAGATATTATTTCTCACTGTCATGGGCTGTGTTTCTTCACTTTTCAATTTCTTCATAACAAGTTATTGCTGTTGTTATTTTTCTTAGTAGAATATCTATAATAAAATAAAAATCCAGGGCATATGAAAAAAAGAACAAAAGTGGAAGGCACAGGGGAAATAGGCTTTTCAAAATAAAATGTCCAGGAACACTAGATTCTAGATGGAAAATTTAATATTTTAGTACTCCTGATGGCAATTTTAATATTCTAATTTAATCTATTACTAGCTTTTCATGGGCTCAGAATAAAGAGGCCAAATTCAATGCCTTGCTGCAAACTCAGCTTATTTTCTTTATTCACATGAAACAGCTTTGAATTTGGTTAGTTTTGTCCTTTTTTTAAAAACCTTGAAAATTGTTAAGTGATCTCTAGGCATTAAGTGGCAGATGACTGAATGCTTTTAAATGATTCACAACTCTTAGATGCTCCTGCTGATACAGCAAGAAATAACCTTGGTAGAAGACTTGAAATAGTTACAGATAATCACCTGAATTATTATTTGTAGATTCTAGTTTTGTTTCAGTACAACTGTATTGCAAAAAGTCACAGCTAGAACAGAGGAGCTTGCAAGATAGCTCTTCTGAATAATACTAGCCAACCTCCTTTATTATCCTATTAAGAGGAATTTTGATTTAGAGACCCATAGACCCACATTTAGCACCTCTGCATAAAGGACCTTCAAAACCACTGTGCTCCCATAATTATCAAATGCTTCAAACTATCTATTCCTAATTTACATGAATTAAAATAATTTGTGTTTTGTATTCTAGGTCCCTGGTGGCAGTGAAAAATGCATTTGCCCTTTACATTATTTGGAGAATATCAGCCATATTTGATGAACAGGCGAGACTCAAAATCTAATAACTCTCCCGGTGTTATAAGTCTCAGCATTCTTTATTTACCAGAAAGTAGCCGAGTTCCATTGTTTTGGAGATACTTCCCTGCTTGAGATCTTATGAGTCAATGCTCATACACAGAAGATGCCTGTCTTGTGTGTGTCAGGGCATCGACAGAGCCCACAGGAGTATGGAAATTCTCCTCCGAGCATAGAAGCCATTGGTATGCTTTGCATTGTTGTTTAAAAATGGTTCTGCAAGAGCAGGCCTGCAAACTGGAACAGTCAGAAGTAATGACAGCTGAGATAGGCTCTATTATTGTTTTCTTTTCTGCCAAGGAAGAATTGTAGCCACTTCCCCCTGGAATGGTGTGAACACAGGCTTCCTTTCCATTTACATGTTTTAATAGAGCACATAAAATTCAGGCCCACAGGAATACTGAAGTTCTGGTTCTTCTCAACTGTCAAATATGTCACATGCTGTCTGGAATATCCAATAAACTATGATAATATCTTGTCTTCTATCCATTCTCTATTTTAAGCATTTTTTAAAGAAGCTATATGGTAGCAATGATACCATTATGTGGTGACTTCAGAGAAACCTTTCATTTTTCTCTATCTTTAGGTGGGAAGATAGTTATTGGATATGAAATCAGTTTTGCCTGTATGTGTTAAAAATTTCTCCCTTGACTATGAAGTGCATAGTTTCTTTATTAGTGTTAATTTGGGGTAGTTTGGTATTCAGTAGGGAGAGCAGCATTCTGGAAGTCTGCCATCTCCTAGTTGTGCTATTAGTTCTTGAAAATGATCTCCAAAAAATGGCTACATTGGGCCTAGCCCTCTCTTTGGGCATTGGGCATTTGTCACGTTTATACATGTTCTTCATCTTTTGCTTAGTCTTTTGATACTTGGGAAGTCTCCTGGTAGATGTATGTATCTGAATTTCTACTCCAAAAAAAATTGAAAATACAAAGGTTTGAAATAAAGTTAAGCATCTTCTGCCTCCTGATCAGACCAAATAGTCTTCAGAGTAGAACATTTAAGTGGACTCTACACAACAATGCATGACGTTTGTGTCAGTTTCTATGACTAACTGAGGGTGTCAAGGAAGAGAAAGCCACAGTATCTGAATTCCCACACAAGGACTAGGTGGTTTTATGGTTCAGATCATTGAGGATCCTCCAGGTAGAATTTCATTCAAATGGTTTTTGGTAAAATTTGACCAGAAGGGCCCTGGGAACACCACTGGTTTTCGGGGCTTGGTCATCTCACAGCTGGATCCACATCCCTCTCTCTCCTCCCACTCCGTGAGCTTTGTCACCATAACAATTCTTCAATCATTCTGCAGTGATCCAGCAGAGATAATCCTGCTTCTCAGCAAGGATGACAAGGGTGTTTCTGCCTTCTTGATGGTCTCAGGTCGATGCAAACAACAGTGGTGCAGACATAAAGACTTCGAGTAGCTGCCGATAACGTACATGCATTATTACTACTTAATCAAGAATAAAGAGAATTCAGGGCATTTTTTTTTTTGCTTAAAGCAAATCAGTTTTTTTTTCCCCAATAAAACGAGATGGCTATCGTGTCTGTGGTTTTTATATTGCCCGGAATTAAAATGCATGCTAATCAGTTTGGAATTTCAAAATGTTCCCAGGAAACAAAATGGCACACCTTTGGAGGAGTTTGAGCTTCCTCATGCATTTGTGGAATTCCATCACACAAAAGGTGATGAAATCAAAGCAATGTTCAGGTTACTGTTCTCCTGATTATAATTTAGTTTGAGTGAATATTTATTTACTATTTACTACAGTCAGGCCTGATGTTGTTAGTAAAATAATGTTAGTCATATGTTTCAGGGATTCACAGAATTGCTGAGTATTAATAAATCCAGGGTAAAAATTACTTGGATCAGAAAAGTTTCTTTACTGAAAGGTCAAGATCATGAAAGCAAAATCAGTAATGTAATACGCACTTCCCAAAAGACCACTAGTTTTAAGTGATGATAAGAGAGGCCATTTGATCAAGGTAGAATAAACTATAAAGTCAGGAATGCTTACTACAATGAAATATTGTCCTTTCTTATGAATATGTTCTTAAAAATTCATCATAATACCAAACTACACTAATTGATTATTGATGGGAGCTCATTTGAGCATCAAATAACCCTGTGGGGCAGAATTTATTAATCAGAGGTCTTTGTTGTAGGAAACAGAAGTCGTCACAAATCGTTTATTGTGGAGAATCTTTAAGAGGCCTAAGATTCCAACCCAGGGCTGAATTGTCTTGGAACCACACCCAATCTAATCCCCAGAACTGGCACAGTGAAGGGATTGCCTTTGAGCCAGTGTTCCAATGAAGGTGAAGGGCCACGCATCCAAGGTCACTGTCAGCATCATAGCTATTAGCACCCACTTAACTTCAGGGCTGAGAGCTCAACCTTGTAACCAAACTGCTGCTATACTTATAATCTGTCGTGGTGTATGATGGATGGCACAAGTTACACAAACGTTTTCTTATTGATGTTGTTCCTTGGGTACATCCACTTGCTCCGTATTTTGCATTTCTGATTATTCTAGGTTCACCAGCCTCTTAACTAAGAGACCTCTCAAGACTAGTGGTCATGATCGAGTGCTGGGGATGAGCTGACTGCTTTAGGGGTTCCTGACTTTCGTAGAGTGAATGGCCCTGGCCTAAGAACTGTAGAGAGTCAGAAACAATGTGAAGGTCCTATGCTTTGTGGGAAGCAGGATTTAAAAGCTGATGAGTAAAAGGAGGAGAAAGTAAGGTGTGAATATATAAAAAAGAAGTTTTATCTAGACCTTTCTTGTAAAGAACATGTATAGCATTCAAATCATGTGTTATACACAAAATCATTTCATAACAATTTCTTTTTTTTTTTTTTTTTTTTTGTATTTTTGAGACATGGTTGCACTACACAGGTCAGGCTGGCATTAAACTCCCTGTGTAGACCAGACTGGCCTCAAACTCACAACAATTTTCCTGCTTCAGCCTCCAAAGTGGTGGAATTACAGTTGTGGGCACCATCATGTCCAGATTAAACATTTTTAAAAAAATGTATTTTGGTTGCTGCAGGGTCTCCCCACACAGCTGGGGCTCATGGCGACCCTCATGCTATCAGCCTCCCCAGTGCTGGCGTGTGCCACCATGCCCGGACCTGGCTATGGCCGGCTCATCGTGCCCAGGGGCTAGGCCTGGTGCAGCAGGTGGGACTGTGTATTAGAGATCAAAATGTGGTCCCTGCTCTTGCCTAAACTTGCCTAAGCAGGTGCTTCAGTCTCTTGAGCTATCTCTCTGGCCCTAAAACAAATATTCTTAATGTTGCATTGTCTTTGGATTGGAGATCTTATTTTGGGTTTATTTTTAACAGAAATGAAATGATTCAGGATTGTGTTACTCCGAAAATAGGAATCTTTTAAAACAGGCAGTTCCTCTTGATTACAATTTCCCCAACTGGCTTTTGCAAATACGTTTTCTTTATGACTCATCCATATTTTTCAATTTATTTGATAACTTCTACCGTATTGAGATGCTTCGAAGTGATCTTGATGACTTAAAAGACTTTTTTTTTTGTTGTTGTTTGTTTGTTTTTGTTTAAATCAGTGGAAGTTCCCTTCCTTCTGTGCTTGGCCAAAGTAGGTGATGGTGAATCTAGTCCCTTCCTTTTCACATCCTCCAGCCAGAGACCTCCTTCTCTTCCCTATGATCTCCTTCCTCACTCCTTGCCCCCTTCTCTCCCTTTCTCTGCTTTCCCCATCTCTTCTTCTTTTCCCTCCCCTTTCCTTTTGAACATTTTCCGCCTACTTCCCAATATCTGTAGTACTCCCCCAGTATTTTTTGCTTTTAGTTCCTTGCAGCAGAGAAACAGTGTGGTATCTCCTCCCGTTCCATCTCCTTCTCTCATTGCCCTTCCAGTATTTGGGATTCAACCCAAGTCCTTCCAACTAAGCTACGTCCTCAGCTTTTTATTTTCTGATTTCAGACAGGATCCACTTTGATGAGTCCATTGAACACTGCGCATGGGGGGATCCTGAACCATGCCCTGCTGCTCATAGGCTGACTTCAGTATTCCTTCCCCAGTTAACCTCAAACTTTTCTTGAGTTTTTTGCGTGCCAAGCCTTCCCCAAGCACCACCCATACAAGCTCCGCCCCCAACCCAGCCCAAATATTCTTTGTCTCCTTCCTTGCTCCTCCTAGGTTTCTTGCCTTTCTCCTGCAGCCCTCCCATGCTGAGCAATAAAAGCTTCTCCTACCGCTTTTCTGCTTCTCATTTGCATGACAGGGAAAACACCTTACATCCTTAAATTGGTAATTTACCCAGGCTGGGCTTAAATTTGTGCTTCTCCCATGCTTCAGTCTTCCAGAATGCTAGGAGTACAGGTGGACATCATCATACTTGACAGAGTCCTTTTTTCTTGACTCTACTTATTGAGGATTCTTTTTCTTTCTTTCTTTCTTTTTTTTTTTGGTGGAACTGGGGATTGAACTTGGGCCCTTGAGCAGCCCCCTCTTTTCTTTTTTCGTTTAAATTTATTTATCTTATATTAATTTTATTGAGAAACAAATAGCAATGAGACAGTTTCAAAACCAATTAATAAGACAGTTTCAATAATAAATACATTACATATTGTTGCCTTCATAGTGGTTATTCATAGTACACAATACAGACATGATATCCTGTCCAAACACTATTAGTACAAATCTTTAGGACCATTTCATATCTGTATATACAAAATAGGAAAGATATACAGCTACTTTCTTTTTAAGATTATTTTTTATCTTTGATATAAAATACTTTGGTCGTAATTATTATTTGATGTTGGTCCTTACAGATTCATTTCCTCAACTGCAGTATTATTTATTACAGGAGAACTACAGTTCATTTAATGACAGAAGTTTATGACAATTCCTCAGAGCTTATTTTGAAAATATAAAGTAGAATGCTGTAGAGTGCATTTTCCTTATAGGAAATAAGAATGCCATTCCTACAAGGATGCCAGACACTGGTGCTCAATAAAGAGGGTATATTCAGTTAAAAATTTCTAAACAGAACTTACAGAATATTTATGTTGGAGTGAAATTGCAGGGATATCTATGTATCTATCTATGTATCTATCTATGTATCTATCTAATCTTTTTTCCCTTAACCTTAGCTGTCCTTACTTTTTATAATTATTTGGAAAAAACATGCAGATGTGTAATGACAGTGATGCACCTTGAAATTGTGGAAAGGTTGGAGGATTGAGGGGACAGAGCCTGGGCTCCAAGGAAAGTACTCATAGTTTTCAGTTTTGAATTTTGTGATTATATTATTTACCCAAAATTAATCAAAAGAAAGAAAACAAGTATTTTTAATTAAAAATGAATGATTCCTTTTGTGAAATTTTAATAACCAATACAGCCATAATTTCCTCCTTTTAAAAATTCTCTTTATTTATGTTTTCTTTTTATAGCCAAGGCTTTCTAAATCACCAAACTGCAACATCTGGGACATAAATTACAAATACATTTTATTGTAATTACTTTTTTGTCAGCAATTCATTTGAAAACTATAAATTTTCTGTGAATATCCATATGTCCAATTGTACAGTCCATAAATTTGATGACTTTTTCAGAAACTTTGGCATTAGTGTTCCATAGAGGCAAAATGTTGAAAAGATTAAGAATGAAATAAAAGTGAATAACCAAATACATGAGCCTCAAATTTAGACCTCAGTTTTCTTTCTTTTTTTTTTTTCCTACAAATTCTACTGCTCTGGGCTGCTGCCCTCTGGCTTGCTGGTTGGGAGGCAGAGAAGTGAGTCTGAAAATCATGTAGCATTCTCAGAGTGTGCAATGAAATTACCGAGCTGTGTGGTCTGAGGTCTCTTCCCCAGGCATTCCACTGCAAGAATTACAGAGATGAGCAAGAAAACTGACTCTAGGATGAGTCCTTTCCAGAGGGAGTTCTAAAAACTTACATTGATTAGCATGACCTTGTTGTAGTACAGACTTTGACCTGCTCAGTTTAAATAAGAAAAACTTTACTAAGTATCCCATGAGATAACTTTCTAAAGAGAAGAAATGCTTGATGACAAAAGTGTTAGTCAGAAGACAAATCTTCAACTCTGAACATCTTTAAAGAGAAACCCAGAAGCTTCTTAGGCAATTTACTTTTTATTTAGATAAAAATGTTCCTTTTGAGCTAAGAGTAAGTGTCTTCAGAGATTAAGTATCACAAATTAGCATTCAGTAAAATATTTCTTCATTATATTTTTTCTTCATTATTTGAAGAATTATTCAATAACTAAGCAAGGTTACTTATTTTAGCTTTTGTATTTTTAAGATGTAGAAGTTAATGTCTTTTTTTTGTAAATAGTTTGTTTAAAATATTAGCTGGTATAATCGCAATAGCTACTTTGGGTAGTTTTAGGAATGACTTATTTTATGTTTGTATTTAATCTAAATGAGAAAGAATTTATAGAACTAGAGATAAACATTTATTTAAATTTGTATTATGTTTCATAATTTCTCTGTAACCACTTCACTATTTTACAATATCAGGTTTCTTTTTTTTTGGTGGGGGGGCAGGGCACACAGGGTTTCTTTATGTAGTTCAGGTTGACCTTGAACTCCTGTGTAGCATAGGCTGGTTCCAACTCATGAGAGCCTCCTGCTTCAGCTTCTCAAGTGCTGGAATAATAGGGGTGTGGCACTACACCTAGATCACATAGTTTTAAAATATGCATTTATCTTGATAAACCTTATGATGCTGAACATATTGTCAGTATTTAGGATAAAAACTAACTTTTAAACAACCTTAAAATTTTCAAGTTCTTTCAAAAGAGTGCTAATGTACTCTGAACATACATTCTCAGTTAAAAATGTCTTTAGCATAAAATGGCTTAATAATCCAGAATAACATAAAACTAATTTTAACCTTTCTTATAATTCATTTTCCTAACCCATTGTTATTATAATTGGTTTCTACTTTAAATACTTTTAAGTATTAAATGTTAGCACAATGTAACTACTGGAAGTTTACTGTATCAGTTGGCTAACTCACATTTTGAAGCCTGAATAATCTCACAGATCATCAGTAATATGCTATTTCACAGAAATAGTCTTTTGGCTTCTTAACTAATTATAGGATTATAAATATCAGTGATTCCTAAGATTTTTTTTTTGAGGTTATGAGCAGAATATATTTATTGAGAGAAAGAAAGCTCCTGTCTAAGGGAGGGACAGGAGGGGAGTCCAAGTGGGTTGTTCCCCAAAAGAAGATATTAATATGCTGGATTTCTAGTAGATATTAGGTATACTTCTACTAAATATTACTTTGTGTGATTATGATATCAATTCATCCTTAATAATCATATACAAAATTTCTTTACAAGAAGGTGCCATAACTTATTTAGAAATTTCTTTCAGTTTTACCCAACCCTCACCTTGAAATGTAGGCAATCTGAATCTCTTAGGCTATGTTTTGGGATTGGATTTAGTGAATTAAGGGAAGAAAATAGTTCATCTTCTACATTCCTTCCCAATATTAATTTTGAAACATTTTAAGACCAAAGGAAGTAACCATTTATACAATCGTACCCCCCTTCAATTACTCAGAACTTTGCTTTCCTTGGTTTTAGTTACCCATGCCAATTGTAGTCTGAAAATATTAAATGGAAAGTTCTAGAAATAAACACTGTGTCAGTTTTAAATTGTGTGTTGTATCAATTGTATCATTCTTCTCCAACCCACCAGGAGCATGAATTATACCTTTGGCCACTGTGTTCCTCTCCTTATTCATGAATCACTTGGTATGAATCTCTGCTATTAGATTTACTGCATATCGCATTGATTCTCATGGTATTAAAATACTTATGTTGAAGTCATTCTTATTCTACTATATCATAGCTCCTAAACTGAAAAATAGTAATGCTGACAATTTTATTAAATCATTGTTATAGGTGTTGTATTTTATTATTGTTAACATCTTATTGTGCACAATTAATGAATTAAACTTTGTCATAGATATGCACCTATGAAGAAAAATAGATCTTCAGTTTAATGTTAGCCATGGAATCAGGTATCCATTATGTGTCTTGGAATATATCTGCTGATGTCAAAGGATTGCTGTGTATGTTTCATTAAATTGTCAATATTTTGTAACCTTCCTTCCTTCCTTCCTTCCTTCCTTCCTTCCTTCCTTCCTTCCTTCCTTCCTTCCCTTCCCTTCTTCTTTCCCTCCCTCCCTCCTTCCTTCCATTCCCTTTCTTTTTCTCATCTAGCTAGATTATATATACATGCATATAAATCTATCTATCCCTTATTCAAAATTGTGAACAGCAAAGAGCTGTAACTTTAAGTCCCTCATTTTGTCAATGTTAAGAATAAGTACAGTTTCTACACAACTAATGCCATCCTCACACCAGAAATGTGTTAATTCAGTAGCACCGTATATTAAACTGTCTATATATGACTTTTTTGTGTATTTTAATAAGGGTCTACAGGGTCTACAAGGTCTCACTATGTGACTTGTAGTGATTCTCCTATGTTCAACCGTCCAAAGAGCTGGGATTACAGGCGTGCACCACCACACCCAGTCTCAATTGCCATCTCAGTGCTCCCCGTGTGCAGGGCTGGCAGGCATGCCAGGGTTCGAATCCCAGCCACTGCATCTGCGTAAGCAGGATCTTTAATCCGCTGAGCTATTTGGCTGATCCTTATATATGACTTTCATAACTATCTTTAAAAATCCAAAATTAAAGTTCTTGTATTGTTTGCTTATTTTATTTCGGTCTCTTAATTTAGGCTATTTCTATACCTTATGTGTTCTAATGATATTGACTTTTGTGAATAACATAAATACATCGTTTTGGAGAATTCCACCATTCTGATATTTTAAAACTGTTCTTCATGATTAGAATAAAGTTGAATATTTCAAGATAGTATACAGATGCTGCTGCTGTTTGTTATTGTGTCACACAGAGACAACCAACAATTAGGTTAATACCAAGTTAGTGTAGTTGATTAAAGTTTTTTAATATGAAATTAGTTCATTGAAAAGTGTATTTTCTCTTTGCATTTAATATGGGACCTGTAGGATATTGTCAGAGAAGAAACCATCGTGCTGCCTTTGAACTCTTCATTTATTTATTTTGGCATCAAATGATCATTCTTGTGTGGTTCGTTATTACACTGATGAGGGATGATTTAGGGATTTCTGATTTAGTCCTTTCATCTTCTTTTGTCAGCAAAGATTTTTCTGTATTTGCATTTTTATTACAGTTGAATTTAGGGATAAAAAGTCACCCTAGTTCCTTCAGTAGAAGTGGCTGCTCAGCTGGCCAGCTCATGCTCTAAGGGAGCCAAGGCCATGGCTTTGATATTCATATGGAGCCAAATGCCCGGGCTCAGTTTCAAGGAAAGTTCCTGTCCCAGCTCAGGATTACGTGCCAGTCACCATGTGGGAAACCGGGCATGTAATTGAGCTAGCACTGTGCAAATGTTTCTAATTTATAGCACAAGCTGTGCTAATTGTGCATCATCTTTTTATGAGAAAGATGACAATTACAATTATAGAAAATCTATGTTTTCAATATTTGAAGAGATTTGTGATTTGCTTTTCTGTTCATTGCAAGCACGGAGGACCTGTCACCCTAAAAGAAACTCCTGCTGAAAACATTTGAAACTAGGCAAACATTCTTATTGTTAAAATTGATATAAATAATGCAAAAATCTATTCTTCAGAAGGTATTTTCACATTACAAAAACAACAGAAGGAGCTTACTACCAGGAAATATTCTCTCATGTAACTTCCAAAATATTTTAAAAAATTTAATGGATATAATAATTGTACATACTTATGGAGTACAGTGTGATAGTTCAGGGTATGTGAACAGCATAGGATGGTCAGGCTAGGGTGACTGGAATGTCCATCGTCTGAAACATGACTATTTTGAAGTGTAAAATTATCATCAGTTAGAGGTATCCCATTGTGCTGAACACTAAGTTGTTCCTCCGACCCAGCTGTACCTCCGTAAACGTTCACCATGTCTCTGTATCTCACCTACTCTACCCCTTTCCCAGGCTTGAAGAATCACTCCTCTATTTTCCACTTCTAGGAGATCAACTTTGTACCTTCCATGTACAATTGAAGAAACTTGTGTTACTTGTCTTTCCGTATTTCTCGTATTACACCTAATATACAAATGTTTTCAAGAAAAAGGGAGAAACGATGACAGAGATAAGTGAAAAATTTTTGAACAGAACAAAAAGCACTTTAATAAAATAATTATATGAGTGTCATATCTATGAGTTAAAAGGGTGAATTGGAATCACTAGGTAACTGTAGTGTACGAACTGAGGAAGATTATCTGCTGTGATCTTTTACACTTCAGAGATAGTTTAATGTTAGACTTGGTTAACTTCAGCAAACATGGAAAATGTGAAGGGCAACCGCTAGAAGAATAAAACATGGCATATAAATTCTAAACCGATATACAGAAATAAGTGCACTAAAGAAAAACGTGAAGAAAATAAGCAATCAAGAAAGAGAGAATAATAAAAACAGAGGAAAACAAAGAGTCACATAAGATAAAAATTACAGTAAGAGAAATTCATATGTGTCAATTTAACAACAATAAATGAATTTAACAGTTGAATGACAGAGCTTAAAGACTGGGTAAACCAATCAGATAAATATCTGTGGAGACTAATCTGAAATATAGGGACATATAGATTGAAAAGTGAAAGGATGGAGGAAGATGTATCAGGTAATGATTAATGAAAGAAACCAGGTATGATTATATGAATATCAGAAAGAAAAAACTTTAGGTCAAAAAGCCTAGTACATTCAGAAGGTCATAACACAAGGGGAGAAAGGGAATTATTCAGAAAATATAATTCAAATATGAATGCAATAAATAAAATAACTTCAAAATGTATACAAACTGACAAATCCATTATTATTTTAAATATCAAATTCCTGCATGATTTTCTATGTTACTTATAGGAAAAATGAGGGGGAAACCTGCTTTATAAGATTAGGACATAAAAGTACAAACTTTATGGCAATCCATATGGCAATTCCTCAAAAAGCTAGGATTGGAGGTCCCATTCAAGCCAGCTCTTTCTCTCATAGGTATTTTTCCAAAAGTCCTGAAATCATTATACTGTAGGGATATAGGTGCACACATGTTTATAGTAGCACAATTTGTCATATTTAAATTATTGGAAACAACTGAAGTACCCATCAACTGAGGAATGGATAAAAACAGATTTGGTACTTTTTACACAATAGAATATTATTCAGGTATAAAAAGATAAATTCAAGGTTTTTGCAGACAAATGAATGCAGCTAGAGATTATATTGGTAGGTGAAACAAGTCAGATCCACATGTGCAAACATTGTGTTATCTTGCTAGTGTGAGAACTTGAAAGAGTAATTAAAATTTAAAAGGTACAACAGATAATGTGAAAGCGAAAGAAATTCTTCAGCGCAAAGGATTGTTCAACTGGGATTAGGACAAGGATAACTGAAAGAAGGGGCAAAGATATAGTTAGGAACATACAGAGAATATTATGGATAATTGTGTTGTCGATTTCTGCTGGTCTTTGAAAGGAGCAGTTAATGCTTACAATTTTTGTTTTTACTTTGATTTTTTTTCCTCTCTTGAATTTCTTATAACTTCTCAGTTACTGTTTCTTTTTAAACAAAATTTATATTTTTATATCTGGTAATCTGAAAACCTAATTTGCACACAGCATCATGTAATACAGCAACCACTGTTGGATTCCTATTACTTTGTTTAGTGAGATCTTGTATCATGTATAATGCTATGTTTTCTGTCACTATTTTGTATTCTTTAAAAATAGTAATAAAAAGTACCTACTTAATTTAATGGATATGCAGAAATTTATACATTTTAAGATGATATATATTATTATCATGCTTTTATAAAGGGGACATTTATAAAAGTTTATTGTGTACTATAAATTGAAATAAATTTCTGTCGAAGTTCAAAGCTGAGCTAGTGAGATAGCTCCGTGGACTAAGTTCCTGCTAGGCAAGTGCAGAGACTAGGGTTTGATCCTCGACACCACACGGTGGGCTGGCCCTTGTCCCTGGGTGTGCTGAGTCAGCCACCAAGATTGAATGTGGTAGCACACGTCTGTAATCTCAGGCCTGGGGAGGTTGAAAACGGGAGGCTCACTGAATCCAAGCTGCATAGTGAGACCCTGCACCAAACACGTTAAAAAAAAAATTGAAAGCTGTTATTCTGCCAAAAATTTCTGATCACAGCATAGTTAAGTCAGAGATTAAAGAAAAGAAGGATGAATAAAAGTGTTTTTAATATTTGGAAATGAATATAAAATAGTTAAAATTATTCATATTCTAAGAAGAAATCAATGCATATTAAAATATTAATAAAACACAAAACATTTCAGGAAAAACTTATGGAAGACAATAGAAAGAGCATATTGAAAAGAGCTGTGGTCTTAAGTGCTCATAGTGAGCAAAAGTAAAATCAGTAAGCTAATATGCAGTTCAAGGTATTAGAAAGAACAGCAATGCTAGAGAAGTAACTGGTATAAAAAATAAATGGATTGGAAAACAGACATCACAGAGGTGATAAAAAAGAATAAAGTTTTTTTATTTTTGTATTTTAGGGAGGGGTCTACAGGATGTTCAGGTTCTCACTACTAGAATGAACTCCTAGTGATCCTCCTGTTTACTGCCTCCTAAGAGCTGGGATTACAGGTGTGCGCCACCATGTCCAGTCTCAAGTGCTGTCTGAGAGTGCCTTGGGGACGCGACCAACACGGCGGCCTAGGGATCAAATGCCATCCCCTGCACCTGCTTGCAGGCCCTTTAATCCGGTGAGCTCTTTGGCCGGCCCTCTAAAGTTTGTTTTTTGTGAAGGTTGAAAATATAAGAAAAAGTGACAATATTGAGAAAGGGTAAAAAATAATGGGAGGCACAACTACATAAATATTAAAATTTTTTTTAAATGAAGATTTGAAAAAAATGAAGATTTGAAAGGAGGAAAAATTGCTATTATATATTGATAAAATCTTTCAGTGAAAAAGAAAATATTTTAGGATATGCAAAATCATCCAGCTGTGGAGTGTTTATAACAGACACACCTGACACCTAAGAGAATGAAATATTGATATAACTTAAAATAATACAGGAGGATAATAGTAAGCCCCAAATTATAAAGTAACAATAGTAATATCATAGCAATTAAAAATTAAGAAATAAGGTCAAATAGTATTTAAAAATAAAATTTCATGTCACTAAGAAATGAATAGTTCAGAGCTTCTATAAACTGAAAAGCAAAGTATATTAATCAATGTACATGAGACCAAGTATATAGAAAAACGGCCAAATCCATTATCATTTTTTGTCTTACTTTTCTTCTTGCTGAGACAAAATACCAGACACTTAAAAGTTATATGAGGAAAGCCTTATTTCAGCTTGGTTTCTGAAGTTTGTAATCAACTGGCTTCAAGGCAGGGAGGCATGGTACAGAGGTGACACAGAGGAGAAATAGTTCATGCTGTGGTAGGAGGAAGGCAGGGAAGCAACAGTGGTGAGAAAACAGCTGCAGCAGCAGCAAAAGAAGAGGAGGAGAGGGAGGAGGAGGAAGAAGGAGGAAGAGGAGGGGGAAGAGGAAGAGGAGAAGAAGGAGAAGAACAAGAAGAAAGAGGAAGAGGAGGGGAGGAGGAGGAGGAAGAAGAAGGAGGAAGAGGAGGAGGAGAAGGTAGAAGAAGAAGGAGAAGAAGAAGAAGAAGAAGAAGAAGAAGACAACGACGACGACGACGACGATGACCTTTTGAGTTGTGCCACTTACACCCAGAGAGTGGGCTTTTTTCTACAGTAAATCCATTGAGCCTCTCAGAACTATACGAATTCCAATCAATGGACTGCCTATGCGCAACTCAGCCTTTGAGGAATATCTACATGAAAGCCATAACATTGTGGAATATTTGTAAACATTTTCCCCAGGAATTGACAAGTAGAATATGTTCATGAAAGTTCTCTAAGAACCCACTTGACATTTCTAAGTTTTGTGCTGACCTCATGACCACGACTTGCAATCTTAGGCAGATGCCTAAGAGAAGCCCTTGTGCATGTGATCCAAGAGGGCTGTACTAGCAATGCTGTGACAATGGAACATTTCAAACAATGCACCACTTGTGGGTGGGCATTTGGAAGACTTAAATTTTTTTTAAGTTGTCATGGTAAAGGAATATGTGATACAAATGCAAGAAAAATAGTTTTTTTTTTTTTTTTTTTTTTTCCTATCAGGGATCAAACTCAAGACCTTCTGTTTACCAGACAGGCACTTAAGCTGCTGAGCTATTTCCCCAGCTGAAAAGTAGGAGAGCAGTAGATACAAAATTCTTTGGAGCAAGACTATGAGGCTCACAGAGGGGACATTGTAGTCCACAAAGCATCAGAAGGGCCAGGTTCTACCTTATTTTTTAAGCTAAGAGCAGGTGGCAGCATGATTTTTCATTTTAGATTTTACATATATTACAAATATTTGCACTAAATGATAAATATAAATAATATGATGTAAAATACTTTTGTTATAAATGATAACATTATGTAAAATAATTTCAAACAAAATTGAGCAAAAGGAGTGGGATTTTAGGTCCTTCAAGCCATTTTGTTTGAGGAGGCTCTGGAGTTGAAAAATAAAGCAATTAAAAGTATTAATAACCTTTTTTTTTTTTACAATGCAATATAGACTCAGAAAAATGTAGAGATTAAAACATGTATGGGCCAAATTCTTTATGTGTTTTGTACTTGGTCTAAAAATTAGATCTTTTACTATGGATTGAGCAGTAATAAGTGGTGTGCATTGACTATTTTTTAATCCTTTCCTAAGCTTTTCTTCTCCTTCTGCAGCTGATCCTTGAAATCAGGTTCCCTTACAAAGGGAGATGCATGGTGAGTGAATGGGTGGGGATAACTCAACCAGCCTATGCCCTGGGCCTGGTAGAACACACTGTAACCTGTGCTGAAACTCAAGGCTTGGAAACAGATAAAAGTTGCTTTTCTGGGGTCCAAACAATGACCCCAGTTCTTGGGAAGCTATCACAGAGGAGGGTATTTTTGAAAAATCTTTTAAAAATTATTTATTTATTTGGTACAGGGTCTCTATATGCATCTCAGCTTCTCTAGCACTGGGATTAGAAGCGTGTGCTGTCACACCCAGCTTCGGTGGCAGCTAGGTGGCTCCGGGGCAGCTCTGGTGCAACGTGCTGTGCCAGGGATCCGACCTGGGCCCTTCCTCTTGCCAGCCAGAGGCTTAGACCCTCGCGCTATCTTCCTGCCCAGGACTTTTTTCTTTTTTAAAGGTGAGACTTTTTTTTAATTTTGAAAGAATACAAAATAGTAATCAGTCAATCAAAGTAGGTACAAATCTGAAAGACATAGGAGTAAGTCGTTTAAGGGGGATATTTGAAAGAAAGTTTTTCAGGGCTTCAACAATGGAGGGACATTATCACAAGCAGAGGGAACAGTTTTCAATTTCACTGAAAGTTTATGCACGCAAAGGCAGAAGTGACACTAACAAAAGACTTGTAGTGCCTGGGTGGGCCGGCCAGAAACCGCGAGTTGGAGGAGAAAATAGATTTAATGAAGCCCAAGTTCCGTATGGTCGGGATCATGGATATGCCTTGCACATAGTAGGTGCTTACTCAATAAGTGAAATAGAACAACCATGGTAATGTCAAGTTGTAGCTGAATTTTACAAAGGATGGCAGCCGAGGTTTTGAATCTTTCCAAGAAGCGCTTCATTGCTGTTTCCATTATCTGCTTCTCTGTGTTTCCTCAATATTTTAGATCAAATCATTTTTATAACTGGAGGCTTTGTCACATGAACTACGTTTGTTCATTTCTCCTTGATTTTTCACTGCATATAAACTGTTTCAAGAACAAGAATTCAAGGGGAGCTTTTTTTTTTCCAGCGTAGTTGAGCTCAATGCCTATGATTGCCATCAGCAATGGCAAATAGAATCATGTGGGCACACTGTTTGCCACTGCAAGGGTATTGAAGTGAGGGAGGGAGCTTTTGCCAGCAGTTTTACACTCTGCAACCGTCCTCATCTTTCTGAGAGATAGACCTTATGCAAATTAACACGGTATGGAAAGGAACAGAAAATATCCTGTCTTTAAAGTATACATTCTTTGTGGTGACTTAAGATGACATTTGAAGGACAAAAGTTCAAATAGACAAAGGAACATTACACGGAATTAAGGTTATTATAGTGACAGATTAAAAAATAAAGTTATGACACTGGATGAGAACTAATGAATAAAAATGTAGTTTCACTTAGTTGAACACTAATATACTTCTTGAAATGATATTATGTACAAAGTACTGCAACCACTAAGTCAGTGAGGCAGTAAGATAATCTTTTTCCTCTGAAACAGTCTGAGATTCAGCTATGTGAACTGATTCAGATGAAACTATCCTTATCATGAGCAAAGGGAAAATACAAAACCTACTGAGGATATAATGAAGAGTTTCCCTGTAGGACCTTTGCTCAGTTTAACAAAAATATAGTTAATGTTAGGAATCCTACATTTCATTTCGATCAAGATGTCTCCTACTTCAATCAATCAATGATGTAGCTGTTTACCCAGAAATATAGGTAGGATGTACACTCGGCCACAATCAAGGTGACCATAAAACACAGGCAAGCAGGCACAGGGGCCGGGGGTTTGATCCCAGGCCAGCTGTGCCAGCCTTGTCCCTGTGGAGCTCTGAGACAGCAATTGAGACTGGGCGCGGTAGTGCATGCATGTAAGTCCAGCTGTTGGGAGGCTGTAAACAGGCGAATCACTATGAGTCCCATTCAGTAGTGAGACTCTAAACACCCTATAGACCCTTTCCTAAAATACAGAAAAAAAAAAAAAGAAAAAGAAAAGAAAAAGGTGATCAGCCTTAGCTCCTAAGGCAATAGGCAACAAAATTCATGTTTTGTTTTGTGTCAAAGTTTCCCACTTTGTGTTTTGTTGAAGACAAAGAATGTACACGAATGAGTCTTTCTTTAAGAGAAGGTGAAGAAGAAAGGCAGGAGAAGGCCTGTCCTGCTGCTTGGCTCACATGCACTGTTCAGGACTGGGCTTTATGAATGTCATGCCCAACACGGGAATGACCTATTGCCTGGACCAGGTAGGGTAAAGGAAAGGAGGTAGGCATCTCTCTGCTTAGGGCCCTTAGACAGAGGATGGCCCTCCCTGTCCTTGATCCTGGATATACTTGTCTAATGAGCATGAACATCTTTGGTGGACCCCCTCTGTGCTTGCCACAAAATCACTGCTAACAGTGAGCCCTCCTGATAGACACCCTGCCAGGACATAGGGAAGCTTCAGATGTCTGTTTTCTGAATGTTTTCAGGCAGCCTATTATTTCTAGAGTTGGTGAATTGCTCTATCATTATACATTTTTAAGTGATTGATTTACCCGAGCTTGTCTTGAACTGCAGAACCACAGCTAGATAGACCAATTGCATGGAGGGAAATTAATACACCTCCCTCATGAGGAAGGGTGGTTTGCATACATTACAGAAGAAATTTCTGTATAGGATGAGCAACGAGTGCAGAGAGCCATCAAAATCTACTCAGATTCATAAATCAATAATTCTGCTATAATAACTTTGGTGTTTAAAACTAAATAATGACCATCTCCTAAGGTTTTCCACAACCAGACGTTGTCTCTCTGAAGTATAAGCCACTAAGAGATGAGCAGGGAAAGAGGGTCGCTGGCAGCCTTGAAAACCATTTTTTTTTCCTTCTCCAACTCATTGCAGAAGTGATCCCAATACTCTGAGTATATCCTTCTGGACTGGCTGTGATTTTCATGTAGAAACTCAGATTGCTTCAACAAATTAAAAAGAGGCCTCTGGAAATAGTTTCTTGCTTCCATTACAATATAAACTGTTAAAAATCTTAAAACTGCTGAGCAGTGCTGAGTTTTGCTGTTTTGTTGCAAATGCAGTTGAACAGGGAAACAAGGCCTTATTCATCACCTTTCTTTCCTTATGCTCTTCCAAGGCTGCCAGCATAACAGATTATTGGAATCTTGATTATGTTTTGATGCTTGCACAAACAAAATCTTTTCATTGTTTCCTCAGGTGATTTTTTATTTTTTATTTTTTTGGCAGAACCAGGGACTGAACTCAGGCCTTTGAACTTGCCAGGGAAGCGCTTATTCTACTGAGCCATCTCCCCAGCCCTTTCCTCAGGTGATTTTTGAGGCCAAGTAAGAATCTATCAGTTATTTACATAATCTATCCAAAACCAAAAGGGTAAATAATTGAAAATTGATATATTAAGGGCAAAGTTAATGATGTTTCATTTAGCTATCATAAAAGATCTATAGCATCAAACATCTAGATTGGAATGATATGCACCATGCAATTAAAATATTCAGCAACCGCTTCTCCATTTCAGTTGGATTATGAACTACAAATTTATATGCAAGGTACTTATCAAAAAACTATCATGTGCTAGCTCTTCCTCTTTTCTCATTTATAATCAAGAAAAGAGTTGGATAAGATTACTGCATTTTAAAGATAAAGTAACTGAGGCTTAGTAAAGCAATACACTTCAATTTTTATGGCTAGGCCTCAGAGCTATATATAAATCTGCCTTCTCTGAGACCCTATATTCTTCCAGAATATCAAACTATCAATAGGAAAGTGTGATTTCCTTTAAATTTGAATGTTGCCACAATTTTCTAAGGACATTCATGGCTTCTGGAAAAATCTCTTGAGCGTGTGACAGTGGAAGGTGGTAAAATGATTGGAGACAGTGGTCACAGGAAGCTTGGATCTGTTTGAAATTGGAGATATTCATGTGGGACAGTATATTTCAGGTTTCTTTCCTTCCTCTTGAAATTCTTTTTAGATCGATCCAATAACGTTTCCATAACTCAGAATAATTACATAAGTTTAGGGTGTGGTGTTAAACATGCCATTCAAACATTTTGTGGCATGCTTTGTTCATGGTCATTTGTTTTCCTAAATGAATTTCTTCACACCTAATTTTTCTTTTTTTAGCATTCTTCTAATAGCATTTACTATTTTGTGTTCCAAATTGTGTAACCCTGAACCAAAGTATGAATTTGTCTTTATTTTGTAAAACCTTGCCACCAACTTGATAGAAACAAAAACACCAGAAAATACAGCTAGAGTTTCACTAGATTTTGACTGATCTCAGCTGCCTTTATACTACTGGCTTTGGTACTGATCCCCACTGTATCTGGTTTGGGGACTTAATATCATCAAGAGAAAACTTCTTGCTAATTAAATAAAAGTAGGAAAGATTATTTCAGTTTTCAAAAAATCAGAGTAATTTCTATAATATGGGCTTGCTGCTATAGTTTATCAAAATTTACCTCTGGGAAAGTAAATACGACTTTAGACCATGTTTCATAGAATAGATCCTCAACATTTTTATGAGGAATGTTTTAATTATTTCAAACTTGTGTCATCAAATAGATAGGACAGTAGATATAGAAGATGAAAGCAAAAAAAGATTTTCAGGCAAGAGTCAGGTTACCTTGACAAAATCTTGCTTAGGTCTGTTTTCTCCCTGGAAATCTTTATAAACCCAAGAGATGGACTTTGTGGGGACAAGACCATATTTTACAAGAGTGTCCAGATTCTAATCAATTGGTCAGACCCTATGAAATCACACTACTGATAGAACCAGTAAATATCTGAGCAGCTAGTTCATAAGTAGGGGAGGAAGGCAGGACGCTGATTAGAAGTCATTCCTTGTGGGCCCTAAGTGGGTACTTTCCCTGGCAGTTAGTCGTCCTGAACTTGACTGTGACATTGAGTTCAAGTTCAGATCTTGCCTCTCATAGAATTATGTAGAAGCACAGCGTTATCTATCCCAACTGTACTGTCTATACACACACAGGATGATTTTTTCTTTTGACAGGATATTATGTCGGCTTTTAGTGCTATGGTCATCCACTAGGTAAATAATTATTGAATCTTTGATATAATTCAGCTATATAAAAACCTGTAAATATAATATCATGTATGCACCTTGTACAATACCAAAACGTTATGAAAACGGTTTGCAATGTATTATTTCATTGACTCGGTATGGTTATGGTGTTTTGAAACTGTCTGATTGACATTTGTATTTCAATAAAATAAAAATAAATGGAAAAAAAAAGTTCACATTGCCTTGGTTGTATCCATGAGAACCTAAGGAACACATAACACCTTCAAGGGTGTAAGGAATTTACTAAGTCAAACAGGAATCTAGAACAGCATGTTGGTAGGCTCTAAGGCTGGAGAATCAGAATCTATGGTCACGATAGCCTCTGACTTCTGAAAGGAACTGGTTCTTTCTAGCAAGGCTTTACATAGCTGTGCTGACGTAGGGGGATGAAGAACAAGTGTATTCCGTTGGCTAGAAGGAGGCGGACCAAGTAGGCATTCATGAGTAATAAAGGTTATGCTATTTGGACTAGGTTATGCTATTTGGACTACCTTCTTTGTCTCTACAGGAAGTTTGTAATTCAGATGGTAAAGTCCTACACATTTAAAGTACATGAATTTTCATGTAAAAGGAATTCTAGAGGCTGTGAAAATTATAAGATGGATTATACATGGACTGTGCCCTAAGGAGTTTATGATCCAGTGTTAAAGAGCATTATGAACAAAAGAGCAAGGTACAGTTTCCAAGATTATTTCCAAATTTGGCAAAAGTTAAGATCTTTTGAAAGAGAGTACTTTCAGCGTATTTTGTAATAATTTGGTTATTTCTTTCAGATGTTAGTCAAAATTATAGCTCAGGAAATAATTGCATAATACAATGATGTTTTACATTTGGTACAATTATGAATTCAAATGTGTTTGAATAAGAGTCAAAAATGTTGTTTGGAATAATTTTTGTAGGCCATAATATTACATATTATGGATAACAGAGGCTGGACCCTGGGTGTGTAGGCTCACACACATCTTTGGCTGGAGGACCAACTGGAGCCGCCAAGACACAGGACAGGGTGGTTCTGGGTGTGCAGGTGGACAGATATTTTTGGGTGGTGAACTGACCAGAACCCCTAAGACCCAGGACAGCAAGTCCAGGGCACGTGGAGTAATCAGTGAGACCAGCAACATGGAATGGTCTGAAGCAGCAGAGAGGAGCCAGCAATGAGGATCTTGAGAGCTCTACCATCAGAGGAGCAGTCCCATTCCCTTCATCCAGAGTCCAAGACCAGCTCCATTCCCAGAACAATTCCCTTGGCAAACTTGGCTGGAGAACACCGTACATCTCTGGGTCTGACATGGACACGATCACAGAGCTGTAAATGCCAGAGATGTTTTACTACTTTCATTTTCCCTTGTTTGTCTGGTTGGCTAGCTCTTTCTTGTCTGGTGGGAAGCCTTCTTGTTTTTTCTTATATTTTGCAGTTATTTTATTTTTGGATTTTTCTCTTTTCTATTTCTTGAATCTACTTTTTATTTTCTTCCTTTCATTTTCATTTTCCTTCTCTTTATCACTTCTTCTTATTCACTGTTTAGATTTCTTATCTATCTGTCTCTTTCCTTTCTGATTAGTCCTTTGCATTCTATTTCATTCTTTTTCTCCTGTGCCCTCAAATTTCCACACCTAGGTAATCTTCCTTTGATCTCCAGCCTTGACTCTACTAGATTTGTTTGAACTCATTCATCACTTCATCTTGACCCCTACAGAATTAACCCCCAAGCCCTAGAAAAGGGTATAATCACCCCACTAAGGGGAAATGTACTGCACAAGTTACATGGTTTATCTTTGATTTTCTAATGTAATTTCAAAGTTTGCTCCTGTGGTCAAAGGTAGCAGGTTAATAGTTACCATAGTAACTATTTGTTAGTAATATTTGTCACTATTGTTATTTGTTAGTAGTTAAGATGTACTTGAAACTATTGTCATTATTAAGTGTATTGCTTTAGCCAGGATAGCATATATGCTATAATCAGTTTTTCTCCTCTGTGTGATAACAGTGTGATTATATGGGATCATAATCACAACTTCAACCCAGTGCCACAGGATTGGGTGCTGAGCCAAATATTAACATCACGCCCTGTACAAATTGGGAAGGTATGTTCTTGGTATAGCTATAAAGAACGACCTGTGTCTAGAGAACATCCTTGAAAACTGACATCTCCTAGGGATACCTTGAAACTAGTGATGCAGCTCTCATAAGAAATCAGCAAACATCAACATAGAAAACAAAGTAAAATGAAAAAGAGAAAATAGAAAATGACAAAACTCAGAAGCAAAATGGAACCCAAGACTGCCCAGCACAAGTAAACTCAAGGAGACAGATGAAATTAAGAGAGAGACACTGGATTTTTTTGAAATAATAGCAATAGAACTGGAAAAGAAAACAAGTGGAAAGGCTTAGACAAAATAATCTCTCAGGAACAAAAAGAAATGATGGTTAAAATCAAAGATATTAGAGAAGACACAGATATAAGAATAGGTGAGCTTAGAAAAAAAAGATGGACAAAAAATGCCCAATTTAGGAAATGAATGGAATTCATGAAACAGATCGAAACAGAAATCTAAGAGAGTAAGTAAAATCTCTATGAAAGTACATGCAACAGATTGACGGAGAAGATAAAATATGACAGTTGGAGACCGCTACAGATGATGAAAGGAAATATATTTTAAAAACAGCAAGAGACCATGAAAAACCCATCCAACAGCTACAAGATGAAGCAAAGAACAATAATATAAGCTTATTCCAGTTCAATGAGAAATCTGGAGACAACACAAGTGCCATAAAAATTTTCACAGAAATAATGGCAGAAAATATTCAAAATGTAGATAAAGCATTTGACATACAAATAAATGAAGCATATATAACTCCAATAGCAGAAACAAAACTATGCCAAGACATAATAATGAAGTTCCAAAAATTCAGCATAAGAATAGAATATTAAAAGCTGTTAGAGAAAAGAAACAGATCACCTACAAAGGAAAGCCTATCAGAATTGTGAAAGCTAAAACTAGACAAAAAATTGTGATATAAATGAAGGACCATTTTGTGTTTGTATATACAAAATAGTTAGGATAGATATACAGCTACTTTCTCTTAATTTAATGAGAAGAAAGAACTGTACTAATAGTGTTTGGACAGGATAGCATGTATGCATCTTGAACTATGAATAAGCACTATGAAGCCTACAATATGCAATGTATTAATCATTGAAACTGTCCTGCTAATCAGTTTTGAAACTGTCTCATTGCTATTTGTCAGTAAAATTAATAAAAAAATAAAAATAGACCATATACCAGCTCACAAAACAAGCTTAAGTAAATGAAAAAGAATTGAATTTATCCCATGCATATTATTTGACCATATTTTAATGAAAGTGGAAACTAATGGCAAAGAGACTTCAAAAACTCCATACACATATGGAAAAAATACCCTCCTCAATAACCAATGGGTCATAAATGAAATTAAGGAAGAAATTAAATAGTACTTGCTGCTAAATGAGTGCCATGGTTAGTTTTCTCTCACTGCTGAGACAAAATACATGACACCACAACTTAAGGAAGGAAAGGTTTATTTATCTCATAGTTTGTGAAGAATTTAGAAAGAAAGCTTTCCTAAGAGGGAAATTGATAGCAGTGAATTCTCACATCCAGGAAATGGAATGAGCACCAATAAACAACCTATTGTTGTACCTCAAGTTTCTAGACAAATGTCTTAGTTTTCTCTCATTGCTGGGACAATATACTTGATGGCCAGTATTAAGGAAGGAAAGGTTTATTTAGCTCACAGTTTGCCGAGGTTTCAGTCCATACTGAGCTGTCTCTGGCACATTGCAGAGGGCAGCAATTCATGGTGGTGGAAAACAGCGAAAGGAAGGATTATGGCAACAGCGAGCAAGTCTGCCTCTCTTGTGTTGCATTCAGGTTATCCATTGCAACTCAAGTGCAGCACTCCTACCCATAACCCCAGCGGCATTTATGCTCATAATCCCAGCACTGGATCATGAATTAATCACAAAATCTAGAAGTCTGCCCATAATTGCATGAGGCAGACAATGAAGCATAGTTACAAGCCATAACAACACAGAAAAGTAAGACAAGTGTAAAGCTCACAGAAGGGAGGAAATTATAAAAATCAGAGCAGAAATTAACACAATGGAGGCTAAGAAAACAATACAAAGAATTAATGAATCAAAGAATTCGTTCCTTTTTTTTTCCTGTATTTTAGGGAAGGGTCTGTAGAGTGTTCAGGGTCTCACTACTAGATTGCATTTGTAGTGATCCGCCTGTTTACAGCTTCACAAAAGCTAAGATTACAGGTGTACACCACCACACCCAGTCTCAACCCTGTCAGTGCGTCCCAGGAGAGGGGCTGCCATGGTAGGGCCTAGGATCAAATCCCTGGCCCCTGTGCCAGCTTGCAGGTGCTTTAATCCACTGAGCTATTTGGTCAGCCCTAAAGCATTGGTTCTTGGAAAGAATAAATAAAATTAATATACTTGGAACTAATCTTACAAAAATAGGAAAGAAAAATACCAAACTCATGCACTGAGGAATGAAAAGGTAAAATCACTATAGATCATACTGCAATTCAGAACATTATCAGTGCTTACTTTGAAAATCTTTAGTGTCATAGGAGGGAAAACACAGAAAAAACGGACAGATTCTTAGATACGTACAAATTACCAAAGCTGAATCAAGGAGATATAAAAGCTCTGAATAACCTAAGATCAGTTAATGAGACTAAAAATGTAATTAAAAAGTTACCAACAAAGGAAAATCCACATCCTGATGAATTTATTGCTGAATTCTACAAGATATTTAGAGCAGACTTAATGGCAGTACTTCTCAAACTCTTGAACCAGTAATTGTCCTCAATTCCTTCCTGGAGGCAAGTATTATCCAGAGAAATAGCTAACTAGAAAAGAAAATTACAGGCTAAGGAACATAGATTCAGAATGTAAAAAATGTATGGGATATGTGAAGAAAGGACAGAGGACAGAGAACCTGGGGTGGGGAAAAGAAAAAAGGAAGGAAAAAGGACTCTCTCTCTCTCTCTCTCTCTGAGAGAGAGAGAGAGAGAGAGAGAGAGAGAGAGAGAGAGAGAGAGAGAGAGAGAGAGAGAGTTATGCTGCTAATTTTTTTTTTACGTATTTGGTCGTGGATTCACTATGCAGACTACGCTTGTAGTGATCCTCCTGTTTTCAGCCTCTCCAGTGCTGGGATTACAGGTATGCTGCACAATGTCTGGAGTTGGTGGCTAGCTCAGTATTCCTGGGAGCTTGGCCAGCTTGGCATGTGATGGCAGGGATCGAATTCTGCTCCCTGTGATTGTCTAAGCAGGAACTTAGACTGCTTTCTGGCCCTATGTTGCTAATTTGGATTAGTTCATTGAAAAGAAAGGTTTATTCTCATATTGTTTGATCAATTTTCCATGCTTGTATCTAATCTGAGCAACTGCTTTGAAGACAACAAACAGCAAACCATGTACTAACCAATGTTACTTTCCTGTTTTGAAATTTTGTATCAGTGTTTATTGTTTTTCTCTTTAAAATGGAAACATGCTGTAGATATTGGCTAATGCACAAATATTACTCTTGGGGAAAAGTAAGTATAAAAGAAACAATGTGAAAAAGATCTTTGCTTATCATTCACTCAAAATATTAAAATAGTTTGAAAAACCATTTCATTTTGAACTCAGTAGAAACATGTGAAAACTTTAGGAAATGTATTTATAGTAAGTTGATGGAGTTTAAAAATACACTAAAAGAACGATAAAGAGCAGGGTTTAATAATAAATCAGCAATAGTAATTCTGACATTTCATTAGAAGTTTTGCAAGATTGCTCATGTTAATGTTCTTACTTGGCTAAAGCTAAGGGACATTTTGGAAAAGACTGAAAAATCAATCTGTAAATAAAATAGTAAAACAAGAAATTGCATTTTTGGTTTTGAGAAAGAGTAAATGAGAACCTATAAACCAGTAATTTCCATGAATATCAGTTAGATCATTATTGAATACATAGGGAAAGTTTTAAAAATCTGTTTGATTCTATTATCTGTTGTATAATAGTTTAAGCTGTTATGGATATCAATAGTTTTGCTGTCTTCTTCATTTAGAAAATAGTTTTCATTTGTGAAATGCTATGTGTATTTGATCAATAGTTTGTATTCAAAACCTGTTGACTTGTGTTTATTCAAATAAACAGTTGACAGATTGTAATTTAGTTTCTTCCTCCTCTGAGCATAACATCTCACTTTGACTCACTGTCTTTCTATCATCTATTTTACTTGTCATAGGAGAAAACATTTGTTTTTCAAAGCATTGCATAACCACAGATAAGAGAATGAGATTCTTATATCTCACCTAAAGGGAACATGGATCAAAGATCTAAGTGTAAAAAGAGAAACACTTCATCTGCTGGAGGACAAAAATATGTAAAACTTTTGAAGCCATAGGTACAGGTCAGATGAATAGAGCTCCAGTTGCGTATAAGAAATAGCATGAAGAATCAACAAATGGGATTGTGCCTAATTTAAAACCTTCTGTACAACCAAGGAAACAACCATCAGGGTCAAGGGACAACTGAATGGGAAAAATTTTGCCAGATATTTCCTGGATAAAGAACTAATATCTTGAATATATAAAAAACTCAAAAAATTAAACTGTCAGAATTAGACTGACTCAATCAAAAAAATGGACAACTTAAAGGAATAGATAACTGCCAAGTAAAGAAGTATAATAGCCAAGGAATACATGAAAAACTATTCAGCCTTTATGGCCTTCAGAAAAATGCAGTTTACATTTTAGATAAACGTAAAAACAGTGCAGAGATTCCATCTTACGCCACAAGGAATGGTAATCAACAAGAAATCAAATACTGAGTATTGGC
This sequence comes from Ctenomys sociabilis, assembly GCA_004027165.1. Taxonomy (NCBI): domain Eukaryota; kingdom Metazoa; phylum Chordata; class Mammalia; order Rodentia; family Ctenomyidae; genus Ctenomys; species Ctenomys sociabilis. The sequence goes on from PVKA01002335.1 coordinate 107,209, forward strand.
AAGGCTGCATGAAGAACGGAATATTTTTACATTTGTGGTGAAAAGGTAGACTAGTTCAAGCATTATGAAAATCAGTATGGAGATTCCTCAAAAAACTAAAGTGAGAAGTTCTATTCAATGGAGGTATCTTTCTAGGTATCTCCTCAAGAGAGCAGGGCTGTCAAGGTAGCTCAGTGGACTAAGTGCTCGCGTAGGCAAGCACAGGGCGTGGAGTTCGATCCCAGGCCCCACAGGCTGCGCCAGCTCTGCCCCCAGGTGTTCTGAACTGGTCACCGAGTCTGCACATGGTGGTGCACGCCTGTAATCCCAACTCTGAAAACAGGAGGATTACTGAGTCTGAGCTGCATGGTGAGACCCTGTATCAAATACATTAAAAAAAAAATTCAAAGAAGGGCAGAAAACCCTGTATTGCAGAGATACATGCATAATTATGTTTATAGCAACACATCTCATAACAGCTAAATCCTGTGAGTGGCCTGTAGGCCCATTAACAAATTAATGGATAAAGAAAACATGAGGCACTACAAACATGTACTAATAAATTATACAAACTGATGGGAAGAGACGCATTGAAGCAGCGTTTTAAACTACCCAATTAGGAAAGTGAGGAGCAGGTTCTATTTTTTTTTTCATGTTTTATTTAATTTATTTTTTTGTTATTTATTTTTTATTTTATTGAAGTACAAATATCAATGAGACAGTTTTAAGACACCGTAGCAGGATGGATTTGATAAATGAATACAATGCAAACAGTTTTCATAGTTTTGGTATCGTACAAGGTGCATATATGATATTATACTTACAAACATTATTATAGCAGATGTCTCTTATCAGTAAATTAAGAGAGTGTAGCTGTTTACGTATCTTATTTTTTATACCTGAGTTATATCAAAGATTCAATAATTAATACTTTCTACCTTGTTTTTTTCTGAGGAGCAGGTTCTAAAAGCCTCACCATGTGGTTTTCTTGCGTTGCAATGTTTCCCCTCCTCCGGTACTTCCACTGATCCACTGAAGGCAAGGAATAAGAATTGCCAAAAATTTGGTGGAAAAAGGAGAGTTAAGACAGTGTCTGTTTTTTAAAAAATTAATTTAATTTTTTTTTTTTTTTTTTTTTGTATTTTAGGGAAGGGTCTACAGGGCGTTCAGAGTTTCACTACTAGTTCGGACTCATAGTGATCCACCCGTTTACAGCCTCCCAAGAGCTGGGATTACAGGTGCGCGCCAGTACGCCAGTCTCAGTTGCCATCTCAGTGCATCCCAGGGGCGGGGCCAACACAGCAAGCCTGGGGATCAAACCCCCAACCCCTGTGCCTGATTGCAGGAGCTTTAATCAGCTGAGCAATTTAGCTGGCCTACAAGGTCTATTTTACAGCCTAGAATACGGCAATGTAGTAACATGATTACATCAGCATGCAAGTGTGGGGGTGTGGCTTTTGATGAAATATCCAGAATGTGGATGTTGGGGGTGATATACAAAGGGCACTTTGAGTTAGGTAGAAACTGGATAAACAGGTCAAAAGTAGAGACTGTTAGGAGCACGGCAGTCAAAACTTAACATTTTCTGAAGAAAAGATACAGGCTCACAGCAAAATTAGGAAGAATGCATGGAGATTTCCCCTATACACCTTTTCACTGCACATGTACTGTAAACCCCATTAGTAATATGTCACACAAAAGGGTGCATCTGTTACCCCTTCTGATCCTACACAGTCCCGTCATAGTCACCTAAAGTACACAGTTCAAATTTGGGGTTCCTCTTGTTGCTGCATCTTCCACGTGCTCGAACAAATACATAATCACGCATATTGTCCTTATAGCATCATGTAATTGCTGTACTTGTATGTGACCCCACCCCTGCCTCCTCGTGACCATTGACTTTTTTAGATGGGTTTTTATCGGCTAGCTTTCACAGGGCTGGGGCAAAATACCTGAATATACAGGTACTTTCTATAAATAAAAGAAGGAGGAGTGTATTTGGCTCACCATTTTAGGGGTTTCAGCCCATGACCAGCTGGCTCCAAGACAGGACTATAATGGCACAAGAACACGGTGGCGCAAACTTGTTCGCTTTCTGGTGGCTGGGAAGCATCAGCCAGGGATCTAACTGCCAGAGGCACGACCTCCATAACCAGCTCTTTCAGTGGGGCTTCAGCTCCTAGTAGCATACTGAGCTGGGAGCATCAGGGAATCTGCCAGTGAGTATAACATCCTTAGGATCCCTTTTCATTTCCAAGGGTCTTTTAATTCAGTCAGGTTGATAGTTAAGACTAACTGGCTCAGTATTGCTCTGTAGTCCAGGCTGGTCTCAAACTTGCAGTCCTTGTTTTCTAACCTCTCAAATGCCAGGATTATGGTATGCACTGTGGTGTTTGGCTGATGCTCCTGATCTTTTTAACATTTTTACAGGTTTCCTTCCTTTCCAGAATGTTAGGGAATTAGAGTCGTACTATGCATAGTATGATTGGGGTTTTCCTTGATATAGTAGGTGTTAAATTTCCTTTGTCTTTTCATGGTTCATAGTTATCTGGCTGATACATTATGTCAACCTGAGAAGTTTAGAAATTTAATTGACTCAGCAGAGCGACAGGATTTTCTGTAAAATCCTCATCCTGTGCAAGAGCAGGGCATGGACACTGTGCAAGTTCTACCCCTCCTGCTCCAGGGTAGCTTGTTTATAATATAAGGAAGGGAGAGACACTGGCCAGAAGCTGTAGCTGCTGCCCTTTCCTTTGCTCTTGGCTGTTTTCTGTGGACATGAATTGCTGCCCTCTGCCATGTGCCATTCCACCTGAGAGCCAGCCAAGTATAGGCTGAAACCTCCACAAACTGGGAGCTAAATAAACCTTTCCTTCCTTAATTTTGGGTGTTGTGCATTTTGTCCCAGCAACAGGTGAAAAGTAACAGACAATAGTCCATTTCTCTTTAGTCCTGAATGATTATGCACTGTATCTATTTACCCAGACCATCTTCCATGTTTTGGAATTTAGGAACAGGGTTCCTAAATATATGCTACAAATATTAGAAAAAGGGTTTTATGTGTGTGAGGAACTACTCAGGCTGCTTTAATCCTTAGGAGCATCTAAGGACACCTGAAGACATGACTTTACGTGTCTAGTGCAGGTGCACAATGAGATGCCATTGTGTAACCACGAGCCAGCACTGATAAACACGCATGCGCCGGTTATGGGACTATATAGGAAAGCAAGCATGACTTAATAACCTGCATAAGAATTACACAATGAAGACGTTGATCTCGAGTTCTCATGTGTTTATGCTTTTGCTCTGTGCTCTGCTCCATGCTGCCTGCTGTTGCTGATATCCTGCACACATGCATTCTTTAACCTGGGGATCTCACTCGTGAAAATTTCTCTTGTTTCCCCGAGTGGCTCGGTAATATGAATGTCAGTTTGGGACTACTTTAAGTAAACACTAACATGGAGAATTGACAAATGGGAAACTTGCAACAACTAGCTGGACTGAATCAGCATAAAAGGAGAGGAGCAGCAGAAAAGAAGTGGAAGATGCCATGCTATTTTTCCTCCTGGAGAAGCTTGTTGAGCTGGTTTTCCTGATATGAACTCAGCTGTTTTCACCTTTGGAGGTGAAGGGTGCCTGTAATATTTCTTTCTAACTTGGCAGCCAACAACAATAAGGCTCTGAAAAGACTCAAGCAAGCTAGACTGTTTCAATTAAATAGCTTCTACTAAGGGTATACTTTGTTTACAAGAAGAGTACTTTGGCATATTTCCAAATGGTTCTTTGCCCTTTTCAGTGCAAAGGACAGTGGAGGTCCTCACTGTCACTGAGGATGGCTCTTCATGGGACCTCTAGTCCTTACCTTGAGCATTGCTTCCTGCCTCCCGTGCAGATCCCTCAGCCTGCTAGTACAGATCCTTCATCCTGCTGGCACAGATTTCCCAGCTTCCATCACTGACCTTGGGGCCTTCCCAGTGCAGGATTTCAATACAAACTTTCTTGTGATATTGTCATGGTTCTGGATTTCACCTGGACTCATGCAGGACATTGTTAGGGGATCCAGGCCCTCAGGTGGATTCTTTGGGTCTCTAATGTGTGGACAGATCTTTTGTACTCTTCTGCATTCCAATTTTCAAATGAATATTATAAAATAATCCTATAGGTTGTGTGTCCTGTACTAAATCTATTCCCTTGCAAACCAAGGAACATAATTACTAGATGATACAGTTAAGAGTATGTTTATCATTGCAGCAAACTGTCAAACTGCCTTCCAAAGTTGGTGTATCACTTTACATTCAGAGACCACAGTGACCCTGTTGCTGACTGAGGTGCTCACAGCACACGCTCAGGTCTGCTATGGATAACACAGGGAGGGCCAGTGCCCAGGTGTGGGTGGGTCTTAACTTGTTTCTTCTGTGATGTTAAACTTGCCTACTCCACCACTGCTTAGGTGCTCCTCCAGGAAAAGTGCCCTGTTTCTCCCTCTGCACTGGCTAATAGCAGTGGCTAGCTGGAGAGTGTTGGTTTTTGCCCAGCCTGGGACACTGACCTCCGAGCTCCACTTTTATGAATTACAAGTTTGTTTCTGATTGTCCACATCCTTTGCCACACTTCTCAGACAGGCAGTTGGGGATCTTGGCTGCATCCCTGATAGTTCATCCTTGTTATGCTTTAAAAATTTTCTAACATTTCTTTTGTGCTTTTTGTAAGCATTTTCATCTGTCTCCTAGCACTCCTATTCTTGTAGACTGTTTGCTTTATTAGTAGAGTACTCACTATAGTAATCACTGTTGCTCAAATTCTTGCTCTTATTATCCCAATATGTCTATACATTTGTTTCTGTTATTTACTTGGATTATACATTTTTGTCTGCTAGTCTTGTAATTTTTTTCCTTGATAGAAGAATGTGATATATCAAGTAAAAGCAATTGTTGCATATATTCTTCAGCAATGCAGTGGTAAGGGGTGGGGAAAAACGAATGAGTTCTATAGTTCCATAGTCAAACTCATTCTTATGGGAACCTATTCCTCTGAACTTCTTTGAAGATCAAAACTATTTTCTATTGTTTCTCACTTCTTAGTGGAATCGGTTGGCCAAGATGGGCTGGAGTTAGTTATTTCTTTTCCTTTAGTTCAATAATGATATAGTGGAAAGAAATTCCCAACCTGATAGATATCTGATACAAGTTTATGTCCTCTAAAATTGAAGAATAAATTTTAGGAATGACAGTGGTTAAGAGCAGAATTAGGGGAAAAAGTCTGAGAGAGGGACATAAGGGGACCTGAGTGGGTTGCAGAGGACCTTTCCTTTCTAGGGACTTTATAGGTCAAAACCATGAGGTGAGGTGGGTCGAAGGTGGAAAACACAGGAAATTTCAAGGTGGGCATAATGTGGTACAAAACTATGATCAACTAATAAGATTATAAGCATAATTGCTCAGGTAAAATTGATAAAGTTGGGATTAAAATAGGGAAGTTAGTCATTTAGGAAGAGGGTCATGAATACAGAACAAGGGCTTTTCCTATAGGGCTTGAGGTAGTGACTCTTCCTGTTTTTTTCAAGGTGATAGAGACATACTTAGAATATCAATTCCTGGAGCCCATCCATAGGGAGGTATGTGGCTGTGTTTGTTTTATCTTTTGTCTTGAGGGTTGGCCCATTGAGTGCCTGTCTTTCCCACACTTGCCAGGTATCTCATCTTTCACTGTGGCTCCTTTGAGGGCCTAGACCTGTCTGACTGCCTATAATATTTCTTTCTAACTTAACGGCCAACAACAACAAGGCTCTGAAAAGACTTAAGCAACCGAGACTGTAAATAGCTTCTACTAAGGGCATACCTTGTTTACAAGAAGAAGTACTTAGGCATATTTCCAAATGGTTCTTTGCCCTTTTCTCTGTTGGAGATCAAGGAAAATTTTCTCAGATATTTGATGAGAAAGGTAAGCCTATTGAGTTCTGGAGGTCCTGAAGGTTAATTCCAAAGTTTGGGAGACCTCCCCATGACACTTACCCTTCTGAAACTCTCAGCTTTGTCCACATGGACTCTCCAACAATTAATACATTATAGAACAGGTTTTCCTACCCCAACATTTGTGAACAGAGACTTACTCTACTAATTTGTCTGTCTCTGCAATCTTGGGGACAACAAATTTGTCCTGTATCTTCACCTCTCTTGTGGATCCAAAAAGAACTATTGGGCTTTCTAGTCTTTTAAGATTTTTACTTCTCGTTAGCGTGAAGTGATGATATTCAAGCTCCATATATGAAGAACGAGAAATTTGAAGCAAGTTTAGCATCATTACAAAATTTACATACTCATGGTATGAGCATTCTATATTTAGAAGAATACCAAGAAAAGAGACAAAGTACATCTATGACACTTCCTACCATTGGGTCATTAATGTATCTTTTTCAACTTTCCTTCCACATACATGTGAAGATATTATTATCTTCTTTTTTTTGATGTATTTAGTACAGGGCCTACAGGGTCTCACTACATAGATTGAACTCATCATGCTCTGCCTGTGTTCAGCTTCCCAAGAGCTGGGATTACAGGTGCACACCACCATGCCCAGTCTCAGTTGCTGCCTCAGTGCCCCTCAGGGATGGGGCCGGCATGGCAGGCCCTGGGATTGAACTCCCAGCCCTTGCATCTGCCTATGCAGGTGCTTTAATCTGCTGAGCTATTTGGCTAGTCCTACTATCTTCTTACTTTATCTTTAAAATATTCAGAGAAAAATTAGTTACAACATTAAGAAATTTCTGCTAAGAATGCTAATACTAGTTGTTTTTAGTGTGAAGTATGGAATTAAATGCTGTATTCCATTTTGCTGATGCTGTGATACAGAGAGCTTAAATATTGGTATAGGGTTTTACTCACAGTTAATAGTATAGTCCATGTTGGTACCAAGTTTGTAACTTTGATGGTTTATTTCACTTCATGAACTCACTCAAGTGATCTCCACTAATGAACAAAACAAGTTGAATATAATAAAACATAGCACCTTGTGGTTTTACTTAGATTTTTTAAAAATTAAAGATAATAAAATCAATGTATTGATGATTTTCTTTTTACTGATTTCTTAGATTCTATCTTTCTCACTTAGGTCTTAGAAACTGGCACAATTGATGTAAAATGTAAGTTTAAAGAAGTTTCCTAGTTTTAAATATGCACTAAGATAATGAAGCTGCTTATAAAATTGGTGGCAGAACTTATTCTGAATAGAAATGAAAGATGGGGCTTGATGACTCAGTGAAACTGATCGGTAGAGGCCTCTGGAATGAAATTTTCTTTGCAGACTTCCTCAGGTCTACCCATCATTTCTGTAATGCACCCAAGGAGCAATTTAGACTCTTCTGTGTTACTTCTGCATTTATTTTGAATACCAACTAATCCTTCTTGAAATGACCTTCTTAGGTGAGGAGAGGTTTGCAGTTACAAGAACATCATTAGCAGTTTGTTCTCTTTGGGAAAAACAAAATTTGCATATACTGAAGTTAACTGTAATTTCTTAAATATCTGCTTTGCTTCAGAGGCAAGTAACAGAACTTAAGTTTTTATTTTTTTAATGCAACTTTAAAATACCACAGTGCACACATCAGGGAATTTTTTTTAACTGAAAGAAAATGGTTTATATGAGCGCAAAATATAAAAGTGGATTGAGAAATGCTCAGATGTCCCTAATTTCATTCTTTGGCTTAGTCTTATTTGCCTATAGGCCATGGTAAACACATTCTAATTCTTGATTGAAAAGAATGTACATATTCTTATGGTTGTGTTAAGGTTGAGATCTAAAGTGTTCTCTCCACCATGTTGTGTATATTTGGAAGGCAATTGGGTCATGGGATGCTATATTTATGGATTGATCTACGGGGAGTTTATAGGTAAGTGTGCTTATTGGAAACAGAAACCTGGGGCATGACCTGGAAAGGTGCATCTACCTGGCTTTTCTCTTCTGTCTCTGTTTCATGGATGCTTTAGAGTGTGCAGCTTTTATCCCTGCAATCCAATTTATGCTCTGGAGCCAGCTCTTCATAGACCAGAAATTAGAGTCTAAACAAACTGTGCTAAGCTATGGGTGTTGGGCATTGTGTGCCGTGATGAGAAAATGACTAAGACATATGATAATCAAGATCCTTACCCAAAGTGGAACGTTTATCATTTGCTGTTTGTTCCTTTCAAAAACCCAGTGTGTTCACCAATAAGAAAAGGAAAATTTTATATCTTAATAAATTTTCAACATGTACAACAATAAAACCTCTAAAGAACAGAAGCTTCCATTTGGAGAACCAAGAGGTACGAAGTGATCAAATAAAAATCATCTTTTGTTCCAAATGCTTTATTCATATGGTAGAACTTTTCTGCCTTGACAAGACCATAGAAACCAGTGCTTGGAAATGCTTCTGTTGTATGTTTATGGAGCTTATCTACATTTTTGCACAATAGATGAGGAATTCTTTTTTGGGGTAGCAAAGCAGTACACACATTTCAAAAATAAAGTCCCCTGTTGATTTTCTTGTTGTAAATTTAAATCTCTGCATATTGACAATTTTAAATTGATTTGTTTTGTTTTACCTAAATATTTTCCTTGAGCTGTATACATTTGTAAAATTGGATTTTCTCCTGCAGTCAAGTGCCATTTGTGTTTTTTAAAGTATCAACTTCTACAATGTTTAGCACCCTGACAAGTGAGAAGTTGTCAAAATGCGTTTGGTATTCACAATCCTGAGGAGGCACAGTAATTTGATTGCGCTTTGTCTCATGTTTCATTTTGATTACCATGACATGGAATGGTTTCATTTCAGTTACCTCTATTGCTTTTAGAATCTACATCTATGCTAATTACTATGGCACATTAACCTCATCCAAAAAGTACGCAAACCAACAAAAGAAATGGTATTTCAAAGCCAGGATTTTTGACGATATATTTTACTTTAATGTGGTTGAAAAGTAAAACAATCTACCAAACATTTGTCATTGGCACAACAAGACCATTTTGTATGTTAGACAAGACAGGTTTTTTTTTCAACATTGAATATTGCTCAAAAATACCCATATAAGAAGTGATTATATTTCAAACTTCTATTTCAATATGAATCTGAATAAAGAGTAAAGTTTAGTAACTAAGGAATGTCACCACTAACAATATTTGTCATGCTCTGAGAAGACCATTTTGGAATGTGCAAGGTTCTTTCCCTTTTACCCCATCCTAAGGAAGGAAAAACACAGATGAATATTTAATTAAATGGAGGAAGGCCGGAGTTATTAGGCTGGTAGGCTCATAAGCTATATTGTGTTGCTATTGTTCTTAAGACTTGTTACTTGAGAAGCATGAAAATTTCACATGTGCACGATGCTTAAAAGTAATTCAAGTTATTTGTAATTATGCTGAACCCATGGACTGCAAAAACCTGGGAACAAAATGTACAAGAGCACTGCACAGCTTCCTGATTCACAGGTTGTCCTTGGCTACAACTGTCACCTTTGCAATATTGCTGTACTTGCCACCAGTTATTCTACTGAGTGCTGGCCATATGCCATGTATCACAAAATATCATCCTTTGCTTACCCCTTAAAGAATCTGTTTTGAAAAGAAGGAAACTGGATCTCAAATTTAATGATTCTCTTTAGGTCCCACAGGTAGTAAAGGAACAGAAAACAGAAGCGTCCTTGTCTCTACCATCTCATAAATACCACAGACTTATTCAGGTATAGAGCAGAAAGGGACTTCAACACAGCTTTCTTTCCATAGAAAGAGATTAAATACCTCTTCCTGTGTTTCCTGAAGTGTTTTCTCCCAGCAGAAATCTGTTAAAAATTCCACTTAAACAGCAATGCAACATCTGATTCACCATAATGAAAGAACACAATAGGAGTCACATTTTCTTCTTTTAAACCCTAGTGTTTTCATACTTCAGTTTTCTAAACAAGGTTGTTATTCTAGTCTACAAAGAGAATTAGTTATAATTTTCTGAGAAAGGTTATTAAAATTGGGTGTACAAAATCACATCTAACATGTCTATAGTAAACATCTTTGTGTTTGGCTTGAAAAAGGCTTCTTAGACAATGACAAGTAATGCTTAAATCTGTCTTTGGAAATATGACATAAACCCTTTTATAGGGACTCTATTGATTATCAAAGTTTAAATACACCTTAGGGCTGGGCATGTTTGGATTAGAGCTGCCTATAGTGTCTTCAGAGAATGGTTCTTTCATGTTGTATTTCCTAAGTCTGATATTCTTGACCAGAAGCTAGTCATTGTGTTTTCAAGGGTAAATCTGGTAGGATCCTCCTGAAGACCATTAACTTTCTGCAAATTCAGTATATTTCTCTGCATGTCCCTGTCAAAACCATAATCATTAGAACCTTTAATAAGGTGCATTCACTTTTAGCTAAATAGGGTATTCCAGTGAAACACTAAATGGAGATTCACAAGGTCATACTTGGATGGCTCTGGAAGAAGAATGTGCTGTGGTCGGGTGGATTGCTTCTACTCTACCCTTACACAGATGGGGACTGCCTAAAGATTACAGAAACTGTCTTTGAATTGGTACTCCCTAGAGCAGAATCAATCATAAGGATTTGGATGCAAGTATATTTGGGAGAAACACAAATAAGGGTAGAAGAATGAGACTGGAAGAAAGGACCACAAAAAAGAACTCATTGATGAATGAATTCCTCCTTTTGGACCTTAGGCTCTTTTCATTCTGGAAGACTGTAGAACATATCTCAGGATTGTCTCTTGGAGTGGGTGGGGGCCAGCTAGAGTGTCTAACTATCAAATTGAGGTCCTCATAAGGATGCCATTGGGAAAATTCTGGCCCGCTCTGTGTCCAGTAGCCTCCTTTGCTGGGGAGTACGCTCTCAGAGATACAAAGGACACGTGTGTGTAAACTTGGCATTGACCTTCAAGAAAGACTGTGCAGGCATGATTCGAGTTCTAGAGACAAGATTACTGCACTGGGCACAAACAGAGAAATTCGTCCTAATTTTCAGACATGGAGAAAATGTAAATTTCAGGGCTCTTTTGCTGGTGAAGTGGAAATTAATTTCCAAAAATCTCCTATCATCTTTAAGATAGTATGAAAAAACAAAGCAACAGTACACATTTACTAAATAAAACTAAATTAACTACATTTTAAAAGTAAATAAGGCTTTACAAATAAATAAAACAGTGTCTTATCAGAGACTTTAATTCTAGGAGATCACATGATCACCATTATTTTCCACATCTTGTAGATCAAAATAGAGGCACAGGATATTCAGATTCAAAGGCAATTAGTAAAGAGTATCTAACAAGTCAATGAATCATTAGTTATCATCTTAATTCAGTGTACATAACCCTATAAATGAATTCATTTTCTCTTGAAAAGTGCGAAAGGATCTCATAGTTACAGAGGGATTCTGAGACATCCATTTATTGGGGCAAATATTCCCTCTCAGACATGAGCATCTGACACAGATGAAGGGGCCCAGTGGCGTGTCCTAAAGCTGTGCCCCGCACAGTGCTTTTTGTAAAAGTTGCAGATGAAGACTCCCCAGTTTTCCACTGGGGAGAAAGGACTATTGCACTAGGTGATACAACAGAGTTGAATAAAATTCCCAACAGCTTGAAATGATGATCTGAAACTAATGGTTGGTTTTATTAGGGAGAAAACATAAAATCTCACATAAAGGTTAAAAAAATAAAAGTACACCAGGACAAGATGGGATTATTGGTTCTACAATAGTTCTTATAGGAAACGTCTGGGGCTTTTAGTTTCTTAAAAGCTTGAAATGAGCCAATTTATTTCAGCTGCCAGGAATTCTAATGCATTCTTAGACTGAAGACATAAATCATTATGTCCAGAGTAAAGAGATTTCACTCCATGTCTTAGTAGGGCATCTGTATCTGTAAGATTGAGCTCTAGTATTTCAGCATAGTATTTAGAAGTGGATGAGAATGTGAGAGTCCATTGAGGTCTAGGCATCTTAGTTTGAAATCGAGTGTTGTGGTAGTGTGTGAGATATGCCAGGATACCAGAAACTGTAGGATGAATATGTCAAATCTCTCATAGGCACTCATTTTACTTGAATATTTGGTGAAGGAAAGGAGAGTCTGAAACTACTCAAGTTATTGAAACTTCTTCTTCTTCTTCTTCTTCTTCTTCTTCTTCTTCTTCTTCTTCTTCTTCTTCTTCTTCTTCTTCTTCTTCTTCTTCTTCTTCTTCTTCTTCTTCTTCTTCTTCTCCTTCTCCTCCTCCTCCTCCTCCTCCTCTTCCTCCTCCTCTTCCTCCTTCTTCTTTTTTTTGTATTTTACAGAAGGGTGTTTAGGGTCTCACTACTAGATCAGACTCATAATGATCAGCATGTTTACAGCCTCCCAAGAGTTGGGATTACTGGCGCGTGCCACCATGCCCAGTCTCAATTGTCATCTCAGCATGTCCAGGGGCGAGGCCAGCATGGCAGGCCTAGGTATCAAATCCCCGGCCCCTGAGCCTGCTTGCAGGTGCTTTAATCCACTGAGCTATTTGGCCAGTCCTTTAAGTTACTGAAACTATTAAAACATCTTCAGAATTAAAACATGTGTTCTGATATTACAGTGCAAAATACAAAGTCCACATAATTTTATTCATTTATTTTTAATAATTTTATTGAGAAACAAATAGCATTAAGATAGTCTCAAAACTGATTAATAGGACAGTTTCAATAATTAATGTATTGCATCTTGTTGTCTTAGTGGTTATTCATTGTTCAAGATACAGACATGATATCCTGTCCACAAACACTGTTAGAACAAATCTTTCTATTTATTGAATTAAGAGAATGTAGCTGCGTATCTATCCTAACGATTCTGAATATACAGATACAAAATGGTTGTTCATTTGTATCCCCTTTTTTGTTTAGTTTTGTCAGAGAAGGGTATTCCATTGTCATTTAAATATTATAGGTGATTGAATTCAGCAAAATATTCCAATATAGTCCAGTAGTCCATAATAGTAGTGGGTATTCCATAAGACTGGCAATGTCAAAGTTGTTGACTTGAGCCTTTTACAGCTCAGTATATTAATATAGCTTTCCTTTTTATACTTCATTTTTATACTTTTCTGCTGTATGGTTAAGACCAAGATAAAGCAAGACCTATATAACAAGAAATGTAACTTTTGTATCTGAGAAGGTCAGTCAAATCCCCTCAGGATTTGTCCTGCAACCCTGTACTGCAGTTTGTAGATCCTTTGTCAGTGTCAGCCATGTGGATGAGTCACGGTCACTGCTTGACCAGTTTGCTTTCTGTGAAAGCCTGAGAGAATGTTTTCTCTCCATGTGACTCTTTTTAGGTATATTCGACATCATCAATCACTTTCCTCTGTGGCCCCATAATCTCCTTGATCAGAAAATTTGGGATACAACTGAGTTATAGGATGTTACAAGTACAGGTTCTCCGATGTACTGAGTCCTCACTGACCTTGAAGGGCTAGGACCAAAATGTTGGTTGCCCTTGCAGCCCTTCTTTTTCTCTAATTTTTGGTCTGCAAACTTAGATTGTTAATCCTCCAGAAGAAAAGCATATTGTTATCACCCTACAATTGAGCTTAACCTCACTATCTGTTTCAATATCAAACATCTTGGGCATAACATGGAACAGGTGTTTTCCGTTAAGATTGACATGTTATCCTTTAAGTCCCTACAGAATGTGAAGAAAAAAATTTACAAAATGGAAAATACTTAAAAATAGGAATAAACAATTACATATTTTTAAACAGGAGTTTAGAAATCTAACCTTATACAGTATTGTAGCAGGACAGTCCTATGACATTTTTTCTTGTTTCTTGTCATTTTTTACCCCTTTTTCTTTAAACAAAAATTTACTTGAGAGACAATATGGCAGTAATGGTATGTCATGACAAGCAGTACATATTTAGAAGGCCAGAATAACATACATTTCAACCATGACCCTACTGTTACAGATTGCTATCTTCAGTGCAGTTGCTTAGTTTACAGGTATCAGCATATACATTTAGTCAGGGTGAGAATCCTACCAGTTTACTGCTAGTTTTGAAAACATGTTGAAGAGTTTCATGGTCATTGCCTTACCCCTCTTCTACATATAAATGTATGGCTTTGCCCCTGTCATGTTTCTTAGCTTTTTTCCTTGCCCTCTCTTTGCTGTCTACTCCTCAAGTTCTCACTTTCCTTTTAATTGTGCCATACTTTTCTATTTGTATTTCTTCTTTTGAGTCCTTATACTAGGGAGACTATACAATATTTACAAATGTGTGTCTGGTTTATTTCACTTATGAGTATATCTTTAAGTGGTATCCACTTAAATATGAAGGTTTTGAGTTTATCATTCTTTATAGCTGAATAATACTCCATTGCATACAAATATCACATCTTTTTCATCCATTCCTCAGGTGACCACATAATTTTACGTTAACTATAAGATATCAAAGAAATGTCAGCTTGCAGACAGTGACTTTGAGAATTATTTCCAGACCTCTGGAAGATGTGCTTTCAACTTGATTTTCAGCTGCAATTTCAACCTGCTTTCATTCTATAGATACTGAGTGAGTACCTTAAATGTACTAAACACTGGTCTTTGTACTTTGTATATACTGGTAAGCACAGGAATAGTCTTCTGCCCTTATGGGAAATCAACTTCTGAAGAACTGAGATTCCTACCTCATCCTTAATATTACAGATGAAAATATTAGAAAACACAGAGTTGGTCCTGAGTTCTTTTCTTAGCTCTGTATTGTGCCAGTTGTGTAATCTTGAGTAGTTCCTTAATTTTTGGGGTTTTAATTTTTTTCTATATCATTTTGGAGCAAGAAGAGATTATTTGATTGGAATATTAGATAAGATAATGGGGTAACCATTAAGTGAAGAACAGTGTATGTTTAATTGGTCAATAAGTAATGATGTCACTTGTGTAACTTTGCTTGCCTAAATCCACACAGTTGTAGGGCCCCAGCTTTTTACTCAAATTCAAGTATCCTGGTTTTCACAGCTGCACTCTTTTATAAGAGAACAGTTTTGAGTGTTTAAGTCATAAAAACACATTATTTGTATTTCATCAGTATTAAAAGTAATTCAGGGGCCAGGGAGATAGTTCAGTGAATTAAGCACCTGTGTAGGCAAGCTTAGGTAAGTGCAGGGGCTGCAGCTCGATTCCTGGCACCACGTGTTGCTCCAGCCCCATCTCCAGCCCAGGTGCGGGCTGAGAAGGCCTGAGTCTAGGTGTAGAGGCACATGCCCATAACCCCAGGACTGGGGAGCTTGAAGACAGGAGGATCACCAAGAGTCTGAGCTGTGTAGGGAGACTCAGCAACGACTAAACACGTTAAAAATAAAAAAGTAATTCAGGTACACTAGGAAAAATTAGGAAAGTACACAAATGTAGAGAATGAAATAATGATATATTTAAAACAGCAAAGGAAAGTGCAACAATTCATAACACCTTAATTAAAATTGTGATGTAATATGTCTGTCTTCTTTTTTAAAATGTATTTTCTCCGGGGTCTCACTACACAGCTGGGACTGGTAGAGATCCTGTTTTCAGCTTCCCCTGCTCTGGGATTATAGGCATGCACCACCATGCCTGGTTTTGGTGGCCCGCTCAGGACGCTTGGGGGCTGTGCAGTTGCAGTGTGTCCTGCTGGAGATCGAATGTCTATCCTCTTTTTGATACATTGTTTTCCTTTGCACAGTGTTAGAACCCTTGCATTTGTTGTTCTGTCTTCATTTTTCTCTCAGACTATGTGCTTTATTCAATTATTCGGAAAGTTTTTATTAGTGATATACTTAACAGCTGTATACTAGTATATAGTGTGCACCACACTTTCTATACTATATTTTCCAGTGTCTAGGCTATGGCAATGAGCATCTCATGTGTGATAGCCCTCCTGGCCATTTGAGTGTCCTCTTTACTAATACGAGAGTAGTGGTCTTGCTTTACTCTTGGTGTTTTGGGGAACTGTGTTAGCCTTTCTTTCCTTGATGAAGGAATGATGACGAAGTGTATGGCACAGGTAATTCACAGAATACAATGGCTATTTAACTCACAGCTGCCGAGATGTCTGTGCCTGAGTGGTTGGCTCCATTGCTGGAGGTGTAGCAAAAGCATCCTGCTGGAAAGGCACTGCCAAGGGGGGCCGCTTATGGCAGCCAAGAAGCAGAGTGAAGGAAACTGAGCTTAGAAGGAAGGGGCTGGAGACTGTGTAACTTACAAAGCCTTGCTCCTAATGACCTTTCCCTTCAAGTGGTCTCCACCTACCAATAAGCCCCCTGAGATCTAAGGCCACCAATGCACTTGGAGCCTTCATGACCATAGCATTAAAAAACCCAAATTCAGAGTACGTGCATCTTAAGCAGGACCCTTTTTAGATCCAAATCGCATCAAGAACTGCTGCCTAAACTTCTGCTTACCCTCTCACCCTTCCAACTTGATTCAACAGTTTTCTGAGCAGAAATTCTTCCTTCTGCACACAGCTTTCCACTTACCTGCCCTTCTTGCCCTGGCTGTTAGCCTAACCCCTTCCTTTCCATTTGGTCCCAAGTCACTTCTATTCCAGTGCATTCTCTCTCATTCTTGGTTCATGTCCCGTGCACAAATGTAACTTGCCTCTGCCTGCCTTTCGTGCTTCTCAGAATCCATGGATGGATCAAGTGGTTAAGTAGATGGGAGTGTTTGATGATTTGGGGTGCATGTGTCTGTGTGTGTGTGTGTACATGCAAGCATGCATGTGTGCAATGTGAGTGGTAGCTTTAGGCAATGGTAAGGAAAAATTCCACAACACTTTGAACTTTCAGATAGTTTGATTCTGAAATAAAATATCTGTGTCAGTTGCATTTTTGTTAGGTACTAAAAATATACAATTGGCAAAGTATCCCTTGCTGTTCCAGTCTATACTGTACATAAAAGATGATGAATCCATCTGTTCTCTAATAAAGAGAAAATATAACCCATAAGCTTTGGTCACAGTATTCTGACTTTGCTCCTAAGAAACTGCAACAAATTTTCTTATGAAACAGTGGAGAATGATAAAGGCTCCAGGAAACTAAGCATATAATGTCTATCTTTCTGGTGCTTTATGGAAAAAGGGAGCAACATTACTGTGACTTTATCTGTAGATCAGAAAGTTTCTGTCATGTGAGTTGATTGAGAAGTGCTGGGCATCGAGATTCAGAAGTCATATCTAAAACTCGAGTCTGTGTACCATTCCACATGACTGATTTTTCTTCCTGATACATCAGATATTCCTTTGTTCATTTTAATTAATGCCAATCTAATGGCAACAATGAAGTGCACATGAAATTCTAAATGAATGCTGTGTTAAATTTTACCTTGGTTCTTATCTAAAGTTAGAGAAAAACAAAGATACTATATTATTCCAGAAATTGTCAATGCAACATACTTTTTGAATTTTTTTTTCTGGTACATATGTTTGATAAATACTTAATTTTAGGAAAGTTATACATACATATTCTGTCTTGATCAGTTTATAAAATCTCATTTTCCTCCATACCCTCTCTTCTTCCTCTTCCATCTCTGTTTTCTTATCTTTAAAACGTCTACCTCCCTTTTCATTATTATCTCTCCTTTAATTTTGCTCTTTAAATTATTTCTTCTGAGCTTCTCTTATAAGAGAAGTCTAGTGATATTTAATCTCCTGTGTCTCATTTATTGCCTGTAGCCTAAAGGGTCACAAGATCTATCCGTTTTCCTACAAATAACTCAGACTTATTCTTCTATAGTCAAATAATAGTTTTCATGCACTGCATTTTATTTATTGAATTATTTATTGCCAGGCTATTTCTGTGATTTAGTTGTGAGCTGCACTGCTGCATACATGGGTATGAATGTATCCTTGTAGTATGATGTCTTTAACTCTTTTAGAAGATACTCAGAAGGGGAATAATTGGGTTGAATGAAATGTCTCTGTCTACTTTTCAGTAGCATACATACTAATTTCTACAGCAGGTGTACTAGTTCAAATTCTTACAAACAATGTAGGATTCCTTTCTCCCTGCAGTTTCAACAGCTTTTGTTATTTTCTTTTCTTGTATCCATTCTGTCTGAAGTGAGGTGAAATATCCATGTTGTTTCAATTGCATTTCTTTAATGGCTAGTGAGTTTGACCATTTTTGATGGATTTATTGATCATCTCTACTTCTTCTGTGAAGTGTGTATTTCAGTTGCCCGTTTTTAAATCACATTCTTTAATAAAAAATTGTATCTACTTAGGAGCATTCAGAATGTCAGCAAAACAGTTGTAACTTTTGTTTTTTTGTTTTGCAATTGCAAAGTGGTATTCAGTTAACAGAACAATAATTATTTCATATAAGCTGCATCAGAGACAACTGAAGATTTAAAACTACAGTCCCCATATATAACTAATTTGTGCTGTGCACCAGCAAGAACCTGCTTTAAATTTCTATGCCAATTTACAACTCCCATACTGTACCAGGCAAGGTTAGAGGCTACTGAAAATATGATGAGGACAGGGCTATCTAAAGACACATTCAGCAGTGTGTTAACTATACAAAAAAAGACACTGTACAGTTTAAAAACAAATCTTACATTTCAACTTTTATTTTTTCAAAAGGAGTCAGTTGTGTGCAGGGGGGTTAAATGCTTTATAGAAAAGAAGAAAAAACTGCATGAGAATCAACTTATTCATCATCATCCTCTTCTTCATCCTCCTCCTCCTCTTCCTTCTCTTTCTTGCTTTTTTCAGCCCTGACGACTCCCTTTCTTGCTGCATCAGGTCTTCTTTAGCCCAGGAGGCAGCGATGTCCTTTTCATACTTCTCCTTCAGCTTAGCAGCCTTCTTCTCGTACGGCTGCTGGTCATCTGCTGCAGTATCATTCCACATTTCTCCAGGTTTCTTTACAACATCACCAATGGAGAGGCCAGGATGTTTTTTCTTTGATTTTTGGGTGATACTCAGAACAGAATAAGAAGGCTGAAGGAGGCCTCTTGGGATCCTTGAACTTCTTTTTTGTTTCTCCTTTAGGAGGAATATAAGTTTTCATTTCTCTTTCATAATGAGCCTTGTCTGCTTTTGACATTATCTTCAAATTTTCCTTTTTCTTTAGCAGACATGGTCTTCCATCTCTCTGAGCACTTCTTAGAAAACTCTGAGAAGTTAATGGAAGCATCTGGGAGCTTCTTCCTGTGCTCCTCTCAGCAAGTTTCCACAAAAAATGCATATGACAACATTTTGCTCTCGGTTTCTTAGGATCTCCTTTGCCCATGTTTACTTGTTTTCCTCAGTAAGGTACAGAGTTGTCCAGCACCCGTGCAGCTCTCACTTGCCGCGGAGCTGTCTCTATGGAGCTCAATGTACTGCAATGGTGCCCATTTTTCTTTTCCTTTCTTTCTCTTTTTAATTTATTTTTCATTTTAATGAGAAAAAAAGATAAAACAATGAAACAGTTTCGAGGTGTGAGTGATACCGCCCAGGCCGCCAGAACCTGAAGTGACCCCAGAGTGCAGGCCTGGCATGTAAATGAGACTGCCCAGGCCACCAGATCCTGAAGCCACCCAGAGCGCAGGCCCAGCGTGGAACCCTTCAGCAGAACTCCCTGCAAAGAGGCTAGAGGCAAGACCCACCCAGCTGACTCAGGAGCATAACATCTTGCCAGAGTGACACAAAGGGTTCATCAGCAATGCTGCAGCAGGAAGAAGTGGAGCACAGCAGCCAGACCCAAGCCACGCCCACCTGGAGGAGTCTGAACTTC